>JAEANM010012477.1:0-14790 GCA_017656035.1 Myanophis thanlyinensis | reverse complement strand
TCCTGAATTATTGTTCATGTTGGTATTGTTAGGCAAATGGGGAGAAACATTATCGCTTCCAGTTGTTCGCATTACGGTGGTATAATATAGGCAGAGACAGCTGGCTGAGTTGCTTGCAGGCAAGCGTGGAGTTACAGCAGCTGCAAAATTCTGGGCCCCTCGTGAAAGTCCATCACTTGCTGACTCAGGGCTGGGCACTTCATCAAAAGAGGTCCAGAAATTAAACATAATTAGTGCCTCCCATTGCAAGTTAAGCGTGAGTCGTTTATTTAGCTACTCGAGTCAACCTGTCTCATTGTGGGATGGATCAACGGCATAAAAGAAGAGATTGTACATGTCAGAACGCAAAAGCAAGGGAACCAGGGGCTGATGTATGATTTGCTATCTCATTACCCCAGCAGTGATAAACTCAGCACAAATAAAGACTGACTTGCCTTTGAAATCCGTCACACGAGAACTGAAAGGGAATATGCGCCACGACAGAGCACAGAGTAATAAGTTAGTTTGAAAGTGTTTTGAAATCCAAAAAATAAAAAAATAAAATAAGCCAAAACATTGATTTCTTGTTTTCTGCTATCCATATGGAATATTTCCCATTGAGCACTGGTATTCATATAAGATTCAGAATGTCCCCAGGCTGCTGAAAAGCTTTATTGCTCCAGTAGATGCAGAGTTTTAATTTTATTTAATTAAAATACTGTACCCTTTTTTGAACCATAAAAACTCAAGCAGCAATCACCATCATCAAAAGCAGAAGTAAAACTACAGCTCAGCTTTAAAAAAAAAACTAAGAAAACACAATTTATGTATTGGAAACAGTAATAGTCACATTGGGGCACGTTGGGGAAAAAATATTTATTTGGTTGGTTGGTTCATATCCATCTTTCTTTAGGAGCTTAAAACATGTATCTAAACAGTGTCTTTGTCTTGTTTTTCTCCATAAAATTCATTCTGTGTAGGAGGTTGCGCTGTGAAATAAAAATTTGGCTATATTCACCCAATCAACTCTTGTATCCGAGGGTAGACTTCAACCTCCCTGTGCATTTAACACCTTAAACACACACTACATTGAACCAAGACATTTGGTCAACTGAAGTAAGCCAGGTGGGCCCTACTATAGGGTAATGTGAGGCAACCATCTCAGGCATGATGGTGCATCGCATTGTTTGCAAGCTTACTATATCATTGCACCATAGAAAAAATGTGGGGGCAAAGGTCATGGATGAGATGGATGGCAAACAAATTTGAAAGAAACAAAGAAAGAAAGAAAGAATTTGAAAAAAAAATTCACTATCCTGGGCCAGTAACTTGGTGCTTTATCTGAATCAGACAAAACATTATTTTTAGTTGACCTTGGAAGCAGTGTAGAAAGACAAAGTCTACTTATGGCTAGCTAGGCCAGTCCTTTTTCCAGGAAAGGAAAAAATAGTTATGTATGGGTTATTGTTTCCACTTAATTAAGGAAATAATTAAGTACAAGAGGCTATTTACTGGATGTTGGTATTCCTAATTTTTTTCTGAGTCTGAATCTTCTCTGGGAAGTAACTGAGAAGTCACAGGTTCCTCTTGAAATAAAAAAAGAACCTCGTGTGTCAGCCTTTTAAGTCCTAGAAATAAAATCTATCATTAAGTCTGAAACTCTTCGAATCCTTCCTAACTCTCCTCCATTGCAGGATTCTCTTTTCCTTTCCTGACAGAACTATTCTTGAAAATATTGAAGAGAAGACATTTCTATGCCTTTATCTTACATTACAGTTATATCCACCTGGCGTGATCTGGTACTGTTCGCTGATTAAGCTCAACCCTCACCTTCTTATATATATTTTTTAAAATTTCTATTCTTCTGTCCTTGAAAAAAGATTTCCTAAAATTAAAAGGCATGAATTGTATGAATAAATCATAACAGGAAAGGGTGATGTAACAGGCTGAAGATTGTTTCACTCTTACTGTTTTACGTTCTGTCTTTACTCCTTCATGTCTGAGACATCTGTCTGCAAATATTGATCCACGGTTATTTTTTTCTTCTTCTTCCCTATTCTCATTTGGTATATTAATTAGTCTTCTTGAATGCTAGAACTATGAGATATATTTCAGTTTGAAAAGAGATGGCGTATTCTTCGAATTTGCTGCTTTCCCTTCTAGTTAGTAACTCTGAGTGGTTTGCTGTTGCTCAAATGGCTTGGAAGATATCTGGCAGTTGTTATTGCTTTCAATCAGAATGGATCTGGAAGAAACCTCGAAGGCTCCTTGTCCATGTTCCTGCGCACAGATGCGCACCAGCCAGATGGCTTTCGTGCACGCAGGAGCACTAAAACCCAGAAGAGCAGCATCCCAGAGCGCACCCGTGCTCTGATAGCCAAACATCCAGTTTCCCGTGTGTCCATGCGTGCCCACCAGCTGTTCGTCGTGCACCAGGAACCAGAAGCCCAGACGGATGGTGCACATGTGCATGCCAGAAACCAGACATTTGGCTCTTGGAGCATGCATGTGTGCTGGGACACTGCTCTTCTGGGTTTCAGTGCTGCTGTGTGCACAAAGGACAGCGAGGCTGCATAGTCCAGGTGAGCCGGTTTTGCGTGCCACCTCCAGCACACAGGCCAGCACATGGTGAGGTGAAAGGTTTGCCATCATGGCCCTATATCATTCTGGGCAAATAACTGTCCAGTCTCTTCTTAAAAACCTCCAGTGATGGAGCACCCACAACTTCTGAAGGCAAATTTTTCCATTGGTTGATTGTTCTCGCTATTAGAAACTTCATGGTGTGTCTATCCTGAAAGAAAACTTTTGTGGGTAGCCAAAGAATATTTATTTATACTTGAGAGATAGGGTCCCATTCCAGGAAGTACATATTAAATTGCCTTTCACTTAACACCAGGAGTGAGACTGCTAATGGGATGCAAATATATGGGGCTTGTCACTCGAAACTCAAACTGCAATGCTTTCCATCCCTTTTGGGAACATAGCTCTTCCTTCCTGTCCAAAAGCAATGGCTCTACCACTTGAACCGGAAGAGCGTTTTGTTCAGCTAACATCAGAAGTACTTAGTGACTATCCTGTTTCCAGGCTGTAAGCCGCTAGAGAAGAGAAGCATTATAGTCCCTTAGTGATTTAGAAGCAGCATAATTATGGGGTTCTTTATTTTCCTCTTTTCATTTATTTTTAATTTTATGTGCATTGGTTTCAATAAAATGAGGAATCCGTCTCGTTGTTTGTCCTCTTCTTTTCCATAACTTCCTCAAAAGAAAGGCTCAAAGAAAGTGAAAAGAAAGGGGCTCGTCCCTTTAGGAGAATTTTTGAGAGAGACTGACCACGTCAAGTTGCAATTCAACATAATGTGGCCACAAGCAATAGAACAAAGTCCAATTAGTGTCTTAGACTATAAGAGGGCTTATTTCCACAAGAGCTTGGGAAGGATTCCATGTATGAACATCTTAATGGGGAGAACATCTCAAGAAGCTTAGAAAACGCTGAAAAGGGAGATTATAAAATCTAGCACAGGGATGTCAAACTGGCGGCCCATGGGCCAGATGTATCACGCATAGGCCACGTCCAGCCCAGCTCCACGAAGAGGGAAAAAAAAACGTAAAACATCACGTAACAGCAATGTGACGTCACAAGTTTGACACTTGTTATCTAGCACAATACCTCTGTAAAAGAAAAATAAGTGAACCCAGAAGAAGCCAGCATGGTTGCATAAAGACCTCTCTGATCAACTGAAAGGCAAAAAGGACAAATTCAAAAATGGAAAGAGGAAGACATAACTAAGGCAGAATACCAGCAAATAGCCCAAATCTGCAAAGATGAAGTCAGGAAAGCTAAGGCTCAGAATGAACTAAGACTTCGCAACAAATGTCAAAAATAAGTTTTAAAAGTTTCTTTCAGCATCTAAAAAAAGAAAGAAAGAAGTCCAGGAAACAATCAGTCCACTAATGGGAGAAGATGGCAAGGAGTTGATGGGCAGCAGGGAGAAAACAGAACTGCTTAATTCATTAGTTAATGCATCAGTCTTTACACAAAAGGAAAAATCAGTCCTATATATCTATCATCTATCATCCCTATTTGTCTGTCTAATTGTCTGTCTGTCTGTTTGCTTATCTATCATGTATCTTTCTATCATCTCTCTATACCAGTTATCTACCATCTATCAATATTGTCTCCATCTATTCTCTCTATATCCTCTCTTAAAAAAAAAGATGGCGCCAGCGAGACAGGCAGCTGTCGTGACTGCTCCGATCATATCTTGCTTTTGGCCAAATTAACAGCTTTTTGGCCAAATCAATGGACCTGATTTAAATTTAAACTTAAATTAAACTCAAATTAATTAATCTGGACAACCTGGAGTAGCACCGATCCCAAAGTCGAGTTGGCCGGACCAGGAGAAAGAGCAGGGATGAAAGAGGCTGGGAGAAGAGCGGAGGAGAATGGTGCCAGAACTCTGGGCATAGAAACTGAGAACAGATGACTGACGGGCTCTACCGGGGCAGGCTGCGACAATGGTGCAGAGGACTGAGCTGGAATGGAGTGCAGAGGTGAGGAAGCAAAGGCTCTGAAGGCTCTAAAGACTGCAGGAAACAGCTGAGGCGCCGAGGCAGAAGCCACGTGGACCACCGAGACATTGTGAGGTGGCAACGGCAGTGCCAAAGGCGTTGGCGTTTAGAAGAACAAGCAGAGGACCTTCAGAGACACTGAGGAACCGAGATGAGGATTACAAGCTACCATCTGCCAGAGCAGCAGCACCAGGAGAAGTCTTGGGAAACCAGGTCCACCTGCAGCAGCGCCACAAGCAGCCTCGGCTAACCAGGCCACCAGAGGCAGCAGTGCCAGGAACGGACCCACAGCAGACTGCTGTGTGGGAGTAGCCATGGGGACATCAGACATCCCACCCCCTCGCTCTCCCAGGATTTCAAATTGTAAAATTAAATTGTAAATTTAAGTCTTATTCTAACTTGTAAAGTGTAAAATTCCTAAATCTCAATTGTAAATTTCTTCTTTAATGTAATTTTCATAATCGAGCGGTTACACAAAGCATTTCACTACATATTGTACCATGTATGACTATGTATGCGATAAATAAAAAATCTGAATCTGAATCTGATGTGCTCATTCCTAATCCTGTCCATCCTGGTCACTCCTAAAAAAAATTATTATTAAACACTAAGGTGAAAATGAATATCAAGAACCATAGTTATAAATCACTAAGTATAACTATGGGCTATAATAAATTGAACTCATATAATAAATGTGTAATACATAGGCTCAATATATATATAAAAACACAAATTTTGGATGCAGCTCAAATCCATGAATTAATTTGTGGGCTTGGCAGATTTTCTGGGTTGAATAGAATTTTATGTCAGATAAAACTAAAGTGTCTTTGATTCAGGGTGTGGAAATATTTATTTTAGAAAACTTATACCTTGTTTGATAGCATCTAACATTTGATATTGATACTTTAAATATATTATTTGAATGTGTAAAGCACATGCTGACTTATCTACTTCACCCAGAAGTTGTGGATATCATATACTTTCTAGATAAGGTCCTACGTAGTGCTGGAGAGGAAGCAGTGGTTTTGGTCTTTCTTGGTAACAGTGACATTTGAACATAAATTTGCCAAATTTAGCCTGCGAAGTAGGAAATCTAAGGCCACATTGCTAGGACAGAATTCTGAAAACTTTGCCTATTTTATATGCAGACCAGCTGCTCAGGAAATCTCAGTTTCAAGGTGTGGATGACAAAATGCAAATTTGTTGAGCAAAGAAATGTTTTGGGACAAACTGAATCTGTATGAGATAAGATAGTATTGCTTACAGCCAAAAGACCCAAAGAGCAAGGTATAAATATTTAATGCATGTTAGATAAACAGGTTAACATTCTTTACGACACTGTAAATCCCTTATTTTGGCGTGAAGTTGGAGCAACTAAGTGGAGCTGAGCATTTAACAACCTTATTGATATGTTGTTAAAGACGTTTTATTTAATAGTCATAGTAAAATGTTACTGTTGCTGTGATTTTGGAATTTTATCAGCAAGTAAAATATTGACATATTTGGAATTAATTCTTTCTGGTAATAATTTTAAAGCAGACTGGATAATGTTCTGCTGAAAACTCTTACAAAATTCATAATGTAAATAAAATATGATTCCCACATCTCACGGTCTTTATCAATACTCGTACCAGGGACAACATCTTAACAGAATGTTATATTTTGAAATCTATATCAGTAGCATTAATCTGGCTTTTGAAAATAATATTCTGTATTTTCTTAAATGTAAACACCTGGCTCATTTCAGTCATTAGATGCACAGCTGGAATAGTGAACTAGACCCAAGTAGAAGTAAAAGCCCTGGATAGAAAACCAATCCCTTCATCCACACAATGAATGACAGCTACTTACTAAGGTGCACATGGAATGCTGCAACTATACCAGGCAGGTAAAGAAGAAAAAAAGACACTGAATTGAAGGACAGTGAAGAAGGCACATTGAAGTTAATACTCTGCGAAGGCTGGAAAGACTAAACTGGCCTACAAGAAAGACCAATTAAAAAAAAAGACATGGCAAGGCAAAATATTATATGGCCAGTACACACACACACACACACAAACTAGCAAGCAAAACAGATAGCAAGTAGACCTGTCAGTAGCTAAGACAGGATATTGAAGAGACATTCTGGCTGCACAAAAACAAACTTTAAGAACAAATGCATACAAAGCCAGAACTGAAAAGATGGTAGCAGGCAGCACCAAAGTTGCCTCTGCTGAAAAGTTGAAGAAATTGTATCATCTAGTTAGTGCTTAAATAAGATTGTAGAGACTGATTACAAGCAACAGCATGACAAATGTGCAACAATGGTGCATTGGAATATTTACAAGAAATACATTTTCCCGAAAGCAAGAAATGGTGGGACCACAAAATAGAAAAAGCAATAGAAAATGTATGAAGGCTATCCACAAAATAGATTACGTTTTGCGATAGAAAAAAAAAGTGTAGGAATTTTTTTTTATTATATTCACTTGAAAGTGACACTTAAATACTACTTTTCAACATATTCACAGAATTCCCGCCAAGAACTTCACACAGTTGACGAAAAATTTCAATCGGTTTATGGTTTTTTGCCAACAAAAACCTTATCACTGATCGCACCTCACAACTGGAGGGATTTTCAATTGCAGCACACATTTCAAATGTTTGCTGTGAAATAACGGGCAATGATACAAACCTCCCACTAACATGACAAGATGCAGACTGAACAGCGGACACACAGACCAAAGATGGCTGCGCTAGCTCCGCACCTTCTTGCTACAGACGAAAACATAATCTTTTTTGTAGATAGCCCTCGTATAAGATAAAATACTTTGGAATTTTAAAATTCAAACAAATAGGTATCTACCACATAATACCCCAGATTTAACAATTGTTGATACATTTAATAAAGTAGACTACAACTTACTACTTAATAAAATAGAAAAATGTGGATTAGACAGCATCATCACCAGATGATTTGTAACTGGCTGACCAACTGCACTCAATGTGTAGTCCTCAATGGAACTGCATCTAAATGGAGGGAAGTATCCAGTGGAGTACCCCAAAGCTCTGTCTTAAGCCTAATACTCTTCAACATCTTCATTTATGATTTACATGAGAGGATAGATGGACTCTCCCATGAGAGTGATGGACCATCGCTTAAATATGAGCCAGCAGTGTGCTTCAGATGAAAAAAAGCCAACACAGTCCTAGGCTTTGCATTAACAGAGGGGATAGAATCAAGACCATGTGAAGTGTTAATACCACTTTGTAATGCCTAATGACCACACTTGCAATACTGCATCCAGTTTTGGTTACCATGATGTAAAACAGATATGAAGACTCTAGAAAGAGTACAGAGAAGAGCGACAAAGATACGGGATTGGAGGCTAAAACATAAAGAACAATTTCTGGAATTGGATATGTTTAGTTTAATGAAAAAAAGGATTAAGGGTGACATGATAGCAGTGTTCCAATTCTAAGGTGTTGCCACAAAGAATGGGGAGTCAACCTCTTCTCCAAAGCACCAGAAGGCAAAGCATGGAAACTAATCAAGGAGAGAAGCAAGCTAGAACTAAGGAGAAATTTCCTGACAGTTACAACAACTTGCCTCCCAAAGTTGTGGGTGCTCCAACACTAGAAGTTTTTAAAAAGAGATTGGGCAAGCATTTATTATTTTGTTCTGATCCAAAAGACAAAAAAGTTTAGATAAACAACTCAAAATGTACAAATAAACATTTCTAACATTTCAAAAAAATACATCAGTGACCAATATAGCCACTCTTCTTTTCACTAACGGTCTTAAGCCTTCTATTCATGGAGTCTGTCAGTTTCTTGATCTGTTGATGATCAACTTTTTGTGCAGCAGGAACAATAGCCTCCTAGAAACTGTTTAGAGGTGTACTGTTTTCCTTTACCATAAATCTCCCATTTAAGAAGGGCCCACAAGTTTTCAATTAGGGTTTAGGTCAGGTGAAAAAGGGGGCCATGTCATTATTCTTTTATCTTTAAGGACTTTCTCTGGCTAGCCACACAGTGGAGTACTTTGATGCATGCAATGGCGCATTGTCCTGCATAAAAATCATCTTCTTGAAAGATGCAAACTTTTTTCAACTTCTGGTTTGACGTTGCAGTGAGATTGAATGTGGGGATTTGGGCTCCGTGAACCTGGGCTGAATTCTCCTCATTGGAGACGCCCCCAGGTAGCTAAAGTCACCCTGTAAAGGTGACAAAGAACGGAGGGGCATCCTGCAGGTTGTAGAGAGTAACAACTCTCCTGCTGCACCTGGGGATTCCCTCTGATTCAATGATGAAGAGGAGAAGCAGCCATTATGGCTGCTGTGAAGCTGGGAGAGCCAAAGAAAAAAAGAATGTGCTGGAGCAATGTAGATGAACAGTGATTGGAACTGGGTGATGTGAGTCTTTTTTTACCTAGAACCTAACCCCAAAGAAAATAAACCCTGGAAAAGAAACTCTTTAAAATGCTTGTTAAAATGGCAAATAATTACAGCGAGAAAAATTTCAGGCCTAAAATCTTGGGAAAGTACCGATAAGGCAAAGGGGAAAAAAGTGGAAATAAATAACACCTAGAGGACTGCTGTGCTATCTACTATTCTATACTTGTCTATTTCATGGCTATTAGAGATTTAACTCAGATTATGGAAGACATCCAAAGAAAGCAACTTTTAAATGCTAGAATCCTATGACTGAATCTAGAGAATGAATTTAAGGAGACATTTGGAAATCTTCCTGGATTACCTGAATGGAACGTATTGACTGTGGGACATAAAGAACTATAACTATTGTATTCCCCTGAGGAGCAAAGGTAGGATTGAGGAAACGGTTTCTAAGATAGCTTTCTAAGGTCATAGACAATTGAAACTTTGGGGTGGTGATAGATCACCGACAGACTACTTGGATGAGTGGGTTTCAAAAAGAAATGGTTTTGATGTTCCAAAGTACCTATGGTATGTTGACAAGGAACCACAGGGAGATAAAAGAGTTAATGCAGGGCATTGTTGGGAAATTAGAAAATGTTCACAAATGTTCAACAAGGGAAAATGAATAAAGATAATAAAACATAGGAAATAGAGATAATAGAAAGACCAGTGGAAAAGATAGAACAGATAAATCAACAAATAAAACAAGAAGAAATGAAGAAGCCAGTAAAGACTT
Source organism: Myanophis thanlyinensis (assembly GCA_017656035.1). Classification (NCBI taxonomy): domain Eukaryota; kingdom Metazoa; phylum Chordata; class Lepidosauria; order Squamata; family Homalopsidae; genus Myanophis; species Myanophis thanlyinensis. The sequence goes on along the minus strand of JAEANM010012477.1, from coordinate 5,089 downwards.
ATGAATCAAATCAGGGACAATATATATTAAGATACCAAAAAATGGGATTCGGTAAACAAAAATATTTTTGAAGAGAAGATAGGGGCTTGGGCAGATCCTCTGGAGGTATGGCAGCAAAAGATAGTAGAGACAGAAGAAGAAATATTTGGGTTAAATAGGAAAGAAAGAAAGATCCAAGTCAAAAAACGAATAAGAATGGAAATACTAAAGCGGGCAAGAGATGATGGTTAGAAAGGAAATGCTTTTTTAAAAACTAAATGCTTTTTTAATATAAGATTGGCTTTATTAAGAGCTAGAATAAAAGTAGAAACAAGATAAAGGAATATTATTATACATATTTTATATAATATACTGAAACCAATAGCTAGATGTGAAGATTAGATGTTGAAAGATGGTATCACTACATATGTTTAAATAATGTGATTGTTATTAGAATGACGCACTAAAAAACTGAACAATGAAGGAACACAATCAAATACAAATATGTATAATAACACCACAATTACATAAATATGATTAATGTAACATATATTATTAATACTATTATTACACCTTGCTGGCATCTGAGTTAAAGTGGAGCTCTGTGCCCATTACAGATCCAGCCATGGACAAACCCATCTGGCTTGTCAAGAGTCATTCTTATTAGTAAAAATTACCACTTTAGGTTCTTAAAACATTAGGAGAACCACTTGAACAATATTGGCATTGACAAAATCTCCATCAGTCAATTACTTTACTTGAAATAGTTACTTTCAGCCTTTATTACCTTTAACAATATCTGACTATCCCAGATCCTTCAGAATAAATGTAAATAAATGTATAAGAATGCCAAATCCAATCTAAACATCTGGCTGACTGTGCAACTAATAATAATAAATACAGAGATCATTATTTATTTGTTTCCAATCTTCATATATTTGGGATTTTTCTTATGGAAGGCCTTAGTCCTTCAGCCCTTTTGTCATCAGATGTCCAGGAACTCCAACACAGGGCTTGACCATGTTGACCTTTATTGACCAAGGTGACAACCAATCCAGTGTGGGTTTTTGTAAATTACATTTCACTATATTATTCATGAGAAAAGCACTGTTCGTTTTACATCCTCCGATAATACTTTCAACATTAGCAAACAACATCTACTTATCACAAGTCCTTGAGAAGGACTCTATAGGGAGCTAAAAATGCCAAATCCAATCTAAACATCTGGCTGGTTGTACAGCCAACATTGAGCACAAACTGAGTTAGCCCTTCTTATATAAAGGTTGGTATAAAATTTACAAATTAGATCTATGGTTGTGTTTACCAACTTGAAAATAATTCTGAAGTTAATCTTGAGATGGTAAGAGAAATTGATCCCTGCAATGGAGAAGTTTGAATGATAATGAGAGATTTGAAAAACCAAATATCTACATGTGATAAATGTACAAAGAAATCAACGTTCCAGATACCATAAATGTTAGAATAATTGATCTTGGAATTGATAAGAGGAGACCCTAAATTTAATCCTAAAACATGATGGCGACTGATTGTAAAAGTGACTACTACTACTACTGCTACTGCTTCCTTAATGACCACAATTGAGACCACAGTCTTGGACATTGAGCAAAGCTGTTGTTAAGCAAGATGCCCACAATACTGCTTTGCTAAGTAACTGTAATCCTGACATTCCTAATTGTGGTCATTAAGTTAATCAAGTCTCATGGGAAGAGTGCGGAATATCTCAGGATTCTGTGGAGTTCCTGAGAAGCACAGCACAAATTGTTCATGGGTTGGAAGTATGCTGCTGTTTGAAAGAGAATTGGTAAAAGAACCCTCTGGAAACCTTACTTGCCCCAACCTGGTCCAGTAACGTGGCAAAAAGTCCAAATACCTGAGAAGTTCCATGGACAGGGTGTGAAGGGGCCACCCTCTCGCAAGGACTAAATATATAGGAAGCCCCAGACACCCCATCCCAGCCTTGCTTGAGGGCCAGTGCTCACAATGTGTATTACTCTTGGACATCCTGACCTCAAGCAATTCTGAGCTAGGGCTTCCCAGGCATTTGGCTCCTTGTGTGTAGGAGGTGGCTGTTCTGCAAATTACCGTTGGAGTTTACTGGAGTTTGCTAAAGAGCATAGATGCAAAAGACAAGTGAACGGGGAGAGTTGCAGCACCCATGTGAGCCTATGAGCAGGTGGACTGCCAAGTGCCTGACTTTTCATCATCTGACCATGGGGTATTGTAACAGGTTGCAAATTTCTTCATTCAACACTCCCATAATTTCAAATAGTTGCTGAGTAATCATTAAGCAAGGATTACCTGTGTATGATATTATCTTTTGATCAGGAAGTGCTAGCAGCATCCAATGGAAATAGATTTAATTACCAAAAAATTAGGAGAAAGAAGGTATTTCTACTGATTTTTATGCCCATAATGCCCATTTCCTGTCATATTCACTTACGCCAGATCTCACTTGCAGTGCTGCATTGCATTCTACATGGGGCTGTCTTTGAACAACACCCAGAAGTTACAGCTGGTCCAGAATATGGCTGCATGCCCAATGTCGGATACCCCTATGTTCATCCATATTGCATGACCCTCACTTAATCCCAGTGTTCTTCAGGTGCAATTCAAGGTGCTTGTTATTACCTTTAAATCCATAAATGGCACTGGGACAGGTTATCTGTGGGACTGTTTCTCCTTGAGAACATCTGCCCATTTCACCAGATCAAATAGAGTAGGCTGCTCCAGGTTCTTTCTCTTAAATATTGCCATCTAACGGGATCAAGGGAGCATGCCTTTTCCATGATAGCCCCTGCCTTGTGAAATATTTATCTCCTTGATGTCCAGCAACCTCCCCCCCATCCTCTTAATCTTTCAGAAAACTATAAAGAACTGCCTTTTCCCCCAAATTGGGTTATAGTAAAGTTAGAGCTGGAACATGTTCATGTTTATTGCATCAGATGAGAACCTCAGAAGAATGGGGAAATTACTGAGAATCTCAATGAATTCTTAACAGAGTTGGAAGGAACCTTGTAGGTCATTTAGTCCAACCCCCTGCTCAAGCAGGAGACCCTACACCATTTCTGACAGATGGCAGCCCAGTCTCTTCTTGAAAGCTTCCACAACTTCTGAAGGCAAACTGTTCAATTGGTTGATTGCTCTCACTGTCAGTAAAATTATTTAAATTTCTCTTTATTTCAGAGTATGTAGTACAGATACATGAGCCATGATTCGCTTTTCAAGGAAGGAATCAAAACAACTAAAGTAAATTTAGATAGTGGGGGGAAAAGATACTGGGGACATATTGAAAATCTACATAGTGACAAATCACTAGGTCCTTATGGTATCCACCTGAGAGTTTTTAAAGACCTCTAACAGTGAAATTGCTGACCTCTTAGCAAAAAATATGACTTACTCCTCAAATTAGGCCCAGTGCCAAAGAACTGGAAGGTAGCCAGTGATACCATTTCTTAAAAAGGAACTCAGGGGAGGTTTGAGAAGTAATAGGCCAGTTAGTTTAACATCTGTTCCAAGCAAACTAGTGGAAATGATAAAGGAAAAATCAGCACAAGCCTTCTGGAAGTATAATCAGTATGGATTCTAAAAAGGTAAAGGCCGCCTCACCATCCCTCTTCCGTAGACTTTTTTTCACTGCCAAGAGGCATGTAGAGATGTTCCTGTTAACAGTGTATATTTGGATTTTCCAGAAGCTTTGACAAGGCTTCTCATCAAAGAGTCTTGAATGAGCTTAAAAGTCATGGGCTAAGAGGGCCTGTCTCTTTGTGGATTGCTAATTGTTTAAAAAGCAGAAAGCAAAGCACTGGCAGTTTTCTAGGTGATACTAATAAGAAAAGTCACCCAAGGATCTCTGTGGGAATCAAATTTTTTCCAATATTTTCATAAATTAACTTGACATAAGCATAAGCAGTTAGCTTACTGGTATGCAGGATGATAAAAGTTAAGATGGTAGAAAACTGTAGAAAGGATGTCCTGAATGGTTAACATAGCAAATAGTAAATATTGTGCAATTAAGTAGTGCAAAGTAATATACATTTGTATAAAATCCTCCAACTGCATTATGGTCTTTGACCAGCATGTGCAATATACATTAAATACATTAAATATACATTAAATAACAATTAAAAAGTTAAACTAGTTAGAAGAAAAGGAAAGGGTACTTACGGGACCGCTTGTTGCCACCATCAGCCTCCCGCTGGCAAGTGTGTTCCCACAGGGCGGGCCTCCTTGGGGTTCCATTGCCTGGATGTTGTCATCTGGCAGCCACAAGGGTTCGAGCCTTCTCTGTGGGGGCACCCTCCCTCTGGAATGAATTGCCCCCGAAGATCTGGACCATTGCAGACCACCGGACCTTCCGGCACGCACTAAAAACTCCACTTGTTCCAACAGGCCGGTCTGGCCTAGTATTAATTAAGGGGAGTTTTAAATTGTTTTTAAATTTCATGATTTTAAATTTTTTATTCAACCACCCATTTAATTTTTTAATTTGTTTTTAAATTGCTACTAATTTATTGTTTTTAGATAGTTGTACACTGCCCCGAGTTCCTTTTTGGGAGAGGGGCGGTATATAAATTGAAAAAATAAATAAATAAATAAGATAGGGGAAATACCGCTAGTTATCTGTGCCTGGGAATTCCTTTATGAGGGGCTGAATTTATACATCACATGGGTTCAAGTAGAAATTACAGTGCAATAGATAATGCTGAATAGCCCCTATCTCCCTATGGTGTGAGAATCAAAAGGGAATGTCATTTGTGGAAGGGAATGTTTTGATATTTATGGTAGCTGCTGAAGGAAATGTAGGAATCGAACTAGAGCAATAGATCTGCATGTCTGTTATTAAGCATTGGCAGTAATTGGTTGGCTTGGTGATAAAAGACTGCTAAGCTGATACGTTGCCATTCTGTTTCAAGGATCTTCTCTTTTATCAAAAACATTAATATCTTCAGATTCAGTGCTGTAGAAGCTACATGCCTCCAAAAACATTGTACAAAAGAACAGTTGTGGATAAATTTCTGGATCAGGGTGCCCTTCGCACAGTCACTTTTGCCCTGGTAACCTCCCGTCTGGATTATGCCAATGCTCTCTA
>JAEANM010012476.1:0-14792 GCA_017656035.1 Myanophis thanlyinensis | reverse complement strand
CCAAACATCTTAAAGTTGCCAAGGTTGAGAAACACTGATCCAAAACAGAGGTCCCCAACCTTTTGGATCTCAGAGACTACTAAATTCATAATTTTAAATCACGCGGCCGGCCCGCTTGAGATCAGATTAAGGTGTATTTGGCCCCCAGACCAAAATGAGTTTGACACCCCTGGTCTAAAACATCTGATAGATGTGAATACAGGTTCTTCTTACTCGGGTGTGCTAGTGAATATTCTTTTTTTTTTCTAAAATAGCTACTTTGAAATTGGTAATGGCAGATTGAAATGTTTTGCTTTCTTTTTTGCCTCCATCTACTACAAATGAACAAAGGAAAATCTGTAGTGTGATTGCTTATAGCCATCCAAATATATTATTAATAAGATCCAGTCCATACTGGACAATGACACTGTACTTTCTCAGGCCCTGGAAGACAGACCCATGCTTGCATAGATACAACTATCCAATCTAAAATAGATTCTCATAAGAAACAAGAAACAACAGGACAGTAATTGGAATCAAACCTTGCAACACACCCAAATATCTATTTCCCCTGACAATTACACCAACGGCACCATAATTGGTCTGAACAAGGTCACGCACAAGATTAAAGGCATCTTCACTTGCACTTCCTCCAATGGGATAAATGCCATCATCTGCCAGCACTGTCCTCTTGAATTTATAACATTTGAACAAACAGACCAAATTTATGCAAAATAATTAATGAACATAAGTTGACATAAGGAATCAAAACAAGGGGAAAGTGATAACAATTCCAGCCTCTCAGGATATTCCATTGCAGAGCTTGTCATATAGCCTCTAGGGGAAAAATAAATTTTTGCACACTTGAGCAAAAGAATCCTGAATTTAAAAAGATAGATTTCAACAAACACAATGGGTTATAACACATTTTATGCCTTTGAGTCTGTGTTGTCTCCTGACAACTTCCTGGAATTTTCTTGGCAAGATTTCAGAATCTTGGATTGCCATTGCCTGCTTCCTAGAGCTGAGAAAGAATGACTGGCCCAGAATGATCAGTTGGCTTTGTTGTTAAGATGGAATTAGAACTCATAGTCTTCTGGTTTCTAGTCCAGTGCCTTACTATACCAAATTTGCTATCCTTAATATATTACAACTGGCGTGCACTAAAAACCCATCTTTTTCAGCTAGCTGGTCTGGCCTAATACCTTAATACTTTGGGGGCTTAAATTTTAAATTGTTTAAATTCTAAATTCTAAAATTTTAATTCTATTTATTTTAATTGTTTTTAAACGTCAAATTTTTAATTGCTTAATATAATCTCAATCAGCCTTATTTAATTAATTTTAATTAGATTTTAAATTGTTTATGTATGTGTTTTTATCTGGCTGTACACCGCCCCGAGTCCCTCTGGGAGAGGGGGCGGTATATAAATCCTGCTAATAAATAAATAAATAAAATAATTAATAATATATTTGTCATTTATCTCACATGTAAATTAACTAGTCTGTCTTCTCCTTTTCCCCCCTCTTGCTATATCCCAGTTTCCAACTTACATTAATTTTGTCACATTATGTAGCCAATGAATGATCTTGCAAAAGTTTGTGCCATTTAATAAAATGTGTTAGTGTGAAAAGATGTTCTTATTTTTGGATACATATTAAATATTGTTTCTAGGAATTGCCTAGCTATTTAAAAAAATAAAATAAAGACAAGTTGTAGATATGTGATGATTCATATGAGAAACGACGGGAAAGCTATTGATTTTGTTTGGCAGGTGGCTTGATTTGAATTTTTTGTCAGAACTGTGAGTCACATTTTATGTTCCTGTGTTTGCTTATTTTAATGATACATTTTGTTTAATACATCAGCTCAGGACATACTTCAACTGGATTGAACATTTCTCTCCCAGCTTTATTTTAAGCAGTGGCATCTCATGACATTTGTCTGATCAATGGTGGTTCGAAATGGGCAAAAGGATTGAGGGAGTCCTGAAATCAATACATTTGTTAGCAAATGCTACTTTTGCAGAGGAAAATAAAAATGAAATGTGAACTGATTTGTAATGAGAATACCTTGATATTCTCTTTTAAGATAAGCAACATTATCCAAAGTGTAAAAAAAGGAATAAAAGAAAACAATAAGCCAAAGATATTCAAGAAACAAGGGGGGAAAAACCAGGAATCAGAAAATGGAGATCTTATTGAGAGTGCTTTTGAAAAAAAAATCAAGAAAGAATTAAATGTTATACCATATAGAGATTATTACAGACATATAGAAAATAGAGAAGACACTGGTGTCAGATAACCAACTTTCAAAAATACAAGGCACATTTGCAAAGAATTTGAACTAGAAGAGTTTATTTCTAAAGAGATCATGTAGATATGCTGAGAGTGGTCTAAAATGATGGAAAGGAAATTTGTCTGAAATGCCAAGTACTGGTTCTGGAAGGAAACATCTGAGGTAAATTCGAAACATAAATTCTACCTTGCAGTTGCTTTTTACTTCAGTTCTGACAATTGGGTCACTTGAAGGCAACAGACTACTTTTGGATATAGTTGCAAGCTTCATGGCATGTCCCATCTTGCAACAGTAGGAAAAGCTGACGACCTGTCCCTGCTGTTGATGCCAGTATAGTATTCTGTCTGATAATAGATATGTCTTTGGGGGCATCTGTATTATATAACCCAGTCAAATCAATTAGTGTCTTTCCTATGATTATATAGACAATCATCTCCTCCTCCTCCTCGTCTATCCACTGCAGGATAGACGAGGAGGATGTCTGCATATTTCCAACAAATATGTATCTTCTTTTGTGAATTGGGGCCACAATACTTGCTGATGTCATTGATCCTTGGTCCCCCTGCCATGAGTTCTTTTTGTTACATCACCAGCCCATTTATAACCAGCCCATTCAATTCCTTTACTCTCTTGATCATATTGTATACTTTTGCTTGTTCTCTAATCCATGTGCAAGTCTTACTATCTTGTTTTGTAATGCAAAACATGCATCTTTCCATGGCTCTTTGCGCCATTTGTAACTTTTGTATCAATTGTGAGGTTATTATCCATGTTTCACCTGCATATGTTAGAACAGGTAGTACACACTTATCAAAAAATTTTCAGGCATAGGGGAAGTCTGTTCTTGAAAATTATGCTTAGCTTGCCAAATGCCTGCCAACCACATTTAACACACCATTAACTTTCCTTTATTGTATCACCTTCCATTGAGATCCGCTGGCCAAGGCATTTGTAGTGGTCTACTATGTCTAATTCTTCTCCAGGTATATTTTTTTTTGTTTCTTTGGTGAACTTATTAAAAATAACCTGTTTCTTTTTCAGGTTTACTTTTAAGCCAAATGGCTCACTTGCTTTGTATGTGTCTTTGTAGCCCTTCTGGGTCTTGCGAAAAGAGAAAAACATCATCTGTCAATCTTAAGTGATTTAAACAGGTGCCATTGATTTTTATACCATATTTTGCCCAGCCTAGTTTGGAAAATACTTCTTCAAGGCAGGCTGAGAAAAGGATAGGTGATATTGTATTGCCTTCTCATACACGTCATAATATGTTGATTTTCACTTTAAGCTCATTAAGGAAAATTGTCATCATTGTTTTTTCATATATTGATTGCAGTAAGTTTATGTAAGCAATATCTGTGGCTTGGTTGAGTAATACATTAATTATGCTTGTTGGATTACTGAATCAAATGCCTTTTCATAGTCAATGAAAGCCGCCATGCACAGAGGCATGGTGTACTCGATGTGCATTTCAGTGACTTGCTGAACAATTTGAATGTGATTCATTGTGCTGTAGCCACTTTTAATTCTGCTGCTCTTTTGGCTGTGCATCATTTAATGTTCTCAATATTCTTTTTGCTATTATCTTGGTGAAAACCTTTTGTAGATGACTGAAAGCAGGATTATTAGGCAATAGTTCTTTAAATCATTTTAGGGCCCTTTTATGTCCTTAATAATAAAAGCTTTTCCACAGCCATGGCAAAGCTGTCATCTCCATTCACTTTAGCCACTATTTTGTTAAAAGGGAAAAAAGGGGAAAAAAGGAAATGAACAAAAGTAAAAACAACAGTGATGCTTTTTTATGAGAAATATGTGTTTTACCATATGGGTGCACTTAAAACAAATGCTAATTAAATAATCAGAAAATATATTTAGATGGTGCTTTTGCATTTTAGTAGTTTTTAAGTACTTTTTTTAAACTGTCAAAAAATTTAAGAACCCAAATAGATAATGAAACAGGAAACCTGTGACAATCTTTTGTTAGACTTTTTGAAGTGCATGATCTTTGCTTGTTCCTATATAAACTATCCTAATTCACATCTTTGAATTGTGTAGATTAACACACAGCTGCCCAGTAGATTTGGTACCTCTTTAAATGCTGCAGTGCAGTTATTTGCAGTTCAAGGTGAATGTTTGCAGTTCTGTCTTGGGATTTAACTAATAATAGATATGCAAGAGAAAAAAAAAATATGAGGAAAAATATCAGGAAAAAGTGACCCAGACTGAACATTTAGAATATTATATATTCTGAGAGATTTATGAAAGCTCTGGAGAAGGGACAAAATTGAGTTCATGGTACTTGGTGGAATCATGCTTACTTTTTGTCTCTGCCTTTTCTTAAATATAACTTAGACATTTTATTTCTTCATTTTTCATTTCATCTGCCTCAATTGACTTTTTATTTTATTCTTGAAAAGAAAAGGCCTGGGTTTTGTTTTTTTGCATCAGTGTATGATGGAATTTGCTTAAGGAACTGAAAGGGTCTATTAAAAAGTAGCAAGTCCATTTGTGTCTATTAATACATTCCTTGGATTACAGCTAACTTAATTAACACAAATGATATAATTCTTAGCAATATAAGTTTATACTCATTGCAACATTAAATAAAGAGCTTGCGTATTTTATGCATAAGCAATTATGTTGGATCAATTTTTCTCTCTGGAGATTCCCCCCCCCCCCAATTACCATAAGTAATTCTACATGGCAGTAATCATTACAGAAAATTTTGATTACAATATCATAAAATAAAGTTGATGTTGGGGACTTGTAAACGTTTAAAGCCTCTGTGGAGTTTCTGAGACATTGGTCTCTTTTGGAACATATCGTGAGAAGTTACATTTGCTGTTCAAAGAGGCAATAAATTTCCTTATGCAAAATTGTCTCCTCTGCGGAATTCACATTGAAAATACCCTGAAATATACCATAAGGGAAAACACCTTTTTGAAGTACAAATAAAACAGACCATTAGTAGAACCTGCCTTTAGAATAGGGTTCATCTAGTCTTATTTAACTAAACACTAAAACTGTTACCTCAAGTTGAAGCTTTCACATAATCAAAGATACCAGTATTTACTTTGAATTTAGTATCAATTACCCATAATTTCTAAATCTACTTTAAGTAGATTTCTACTATAAGTAGTAGGTTTCAAGAATATTATTCAAAAACTTATAATAATCAAGGAAGACATACTTTTCAGATAGGACATACTTGGCTGAATTGTAGCAAGTAATGGCCCTTGATTACTTGAAGATGAAATAATCTGTGATTCTTGATCAATGCTAATTAATATATCAGTTAGCTTCTAAACCTGCCACTGCATATTTAAACTGCTACTGTGATCTCTCAATTTTGAACTCTAGGAAAAATAAGAATATCGGCTTTAAACAAGTTTTTTATGTGATGTGATGTGTTTGAATAGTTTACAAATAGTGTTAGGAAGGGGAGGACATTCATGTTTGGTACTCAGGTTTATTTGAAAAAAAAAAACAGTTTCATACAAGATCTGTAGATATTAATTTTTTTTGCAGACAATATGATATAACACATAATGTAATGTAAAATATAATGTTACCTTGAATTGATTTATAACAAAACTTCAACAGTTTGCTCCATTTAGATGCATTTGAAACATTAGGTAAAAGGAGCACACCTGTCTTTAAAAAAAATACTGTTATAGGATTTGGAAATATTTTTTGCGTGTTATTAATCATTTAAAGTTGCAATTGCATATTTCAAGAAGGGACAATAAATCTGTCAAATAGATTTCTACTTTGTTTCAGGTTTATCAAAATGACAGTTTGAATCAAGTTGTCCTGTTTGAAAACTGGATGCCCAAAATTTAATATGCAATTTAGGTTTAAGACCTTCCACTTCTGGGTTTTGGTTTCATTCTTTTCCATAAAATTACTGAAGGTATTTAAGAATGGCTCCAGGTCAAATTGTGGAAGTCTATAACAAGATTTTATATTGTTACAACCTGATTATATCTATGAATTTGGAATATTAAATGCTGTCATCTTGCAAATGCCCTCTATAAAATGGACCAATTAAGGCATTACTAATTACTGCTTCAAATGTTTACAGAAAAAGTAATAATTATGTTTGAAGCTTTGAAGCATTTTAATTCTATTCTCTCTTTCTCGCTCTCTTTTAAAAGTCAGTTTCATTTCTGAAGCTTTCTAAGGATTTTCAATTTGTAACTTGTGAATCAGAGGTGAAATTCAGCAGGTTCTAGCAGGTTCACTGGAACCAGTAGTAAATTTTCTAAGCAGTTCGGAGAACCGATTGTTAGAAGAAATCTCCTTTTGTTTTTTTCCACTTTACAGAGTTAATCCTGTAAGGAAGGCAGGAAAAAAACATTCTGGTATTGTTTCTAGCCTAATCTTTATTGACCTGCTTAAAAAGACTGGCCCCGGTCACATGACCTCCCCAGCCACACCCACCAAGCCACGCCCACAGAACCGGTAATATAAAAATTGAATTCCAGCACTGTTGTGAATATGTTGTTGACAAAGTAAATAAAATTTAACAAAATCATTATAGTAAACAGTAATGTATATCATACTTGTACAATTATAATTAATATATAATATTGTATTAATAATGCAACAGTCATCCAGATATTTAGACTGGATTTGGTACTTTGTTGATTTTAGAAAGAGTGGAGAGAAGAAAAAACCAAGATGATTAGGGGACTGGAAGCTAAAACATATAAAGAATGGTTTCTGGAATGAAAAGAAGGACTAGTGTGACAAGATAGCGCTGTTCCAATATCTCAGGGTTGCCACAAGGAAGACAGAGTCAAGCTATTCTCCAAAGCAACTGAAGTCAGGACAAGAAGCAATGGGTGGAAATTAATCAAGGAGACAAGCAACCTAGAACTAAGAAGAAATTTCCTGACAGGTAGAACAATTAATCAATGAACTTGCCTCCAGAAGTTGCTCATATCCAGCCCTGGAAGTTTTTAAGAAGAGATTGGACAACCATTTGTCCAAAATGTTATAGGGTTTTCCTGCTTAAGCAGGGGGTTGGATTAGAAGACCTCCAAGGTACCTCCCGACTCCGTAATTCTATTCTATACTATCTAGTCTTTCTCAAGAACCTGGGATAGACAGCTGTTTTTTAAAATAATATTTAAAAGCTTTTATACATCCTGAATTCCTTTTTCACTTAGTTTCTTGTCTCATTTTACCCATTTATTCTTTAACTTTTAGCTCCTTTAACTTTTCTCTCTTCTGCTTGTCTATGTTCAGTTTTAATTTTCCATAACTCCTAACATTACATGGTCAATTCCCCTCAATATCACGGCTGCAAAAAATTGCCAAACATTCCTTTTAAATCTCTGTGGGTAAACTTCTGTCAGTTCCACCTTTCAGTTCACTATGTGAATTCACTTCCTGGAATCAGTTTGTGCCTTATATGCCTTTTACAGTCTTGGTTTACTCAGCAGGAACTATTCACAGTGGGCAATCAGAAGCTCTCAGGATATATTCTTTGCAATCAGCAACTGTGAGGGAGATTGTTTTCCATTCCTTGCAGATAAGCACTTAGTTGTTCAGAATACAAAGCTTTTCTGGTTTTGCTCCATTATAACTACTCATATATTAAGGGGTTCCATCAGGGCTCACCAGTAAATCAGAGATCTCCAGAAACATTTATTTCATTCGCTTCTTAGTTAGAGTACATAGAAGTTGCCTAGATCTGATTCACAAAGGATACAATCTGTGAGGGTGAAGGTTCGTCCTCTGAGTTTGTGAGTTGGTTTCCAAACATTTCATTATCAGGCTAGGTAAAATCTTCAGCGGAGTTTACAAACTGTATGGCAGACAGACATGAAGACTCTAATAGAAAATTGATCACCTACTATAGGGCAAAATCTTTAGAAATATTTATCTGTAGTCCAAAATATAACAAGCAGTTCAACAGGTGGAATACCCCAATACTCTGAATCTGCATTTAAAGACCTTTTGGCTACACTCTCAGAAGCAGGCCTAACAATGATTAATACCCCAGGAGTGATGGGACAGAAACCTCTTTTTACAGCAAACAGACCCAAACAGAATAATTTCAGGTTTAGTGTCAATATCAAAATGTTTAATCAGAGTAATAAGAAGGATAATTTAATTTTAAAACCCACTAATTATAATCACTAAAAATAACTTGGAACAAGTGGTAGAATGGTTTTTTAAAAGCTGTATAAACTAATTGAAAAATCTGAAATTGAAATGTTGCAGTAAAATAAGAAAATAAACTAGTATTAAGCATTTTATGAAAGAAAGAAATAAAAAAGTAATGTGCTACACTAGTCTGAGATGGAAGAGAGGGCAATGCCGAGAGCAGTGGTGAAATTCAGCCGGATTGCACCATATTGCCCGAACCGGTAGTAGAAATTTGAAATTGGCCCCTGCCCTTATCCTTCCTTATACAAGCTTCGTTTTTCTCCCCCTTACTAACCTGAATCAGCTGTTTGGAGCATCTATGGAACTTTCCTGATGATCCCCGCTGCCTCTGGTGTCTCTAAAAGCAGTTTAAAGAGCTGCACTGCGGTCTGTTTGACATGCATGCACGTGCACCGAACCAGTAGCAAAATTGGTCAGATTCCACCCCTGGCCTAGAGACCAATAACCAATAAGAAACCAGCCATTGGAGTGGGCACAATGTGTCCCATGGGATAATTTGACTTAGATATAGTTGTAATTCCAAGATTGTGAGATTAAATAAGAAGTAATTTGATAGATCTTGATGTATTTACCTCATTCCTTTTATACTAATATGTTTAAATTTTCCCAAACACAAGGGTCTTTTAACACAGCAGGAATGGAAGATAGATTGCCTCCACCCTGCATTTCAACCCAATATTACCAAGGAAGATATCACAACCTCACTGCCAGCATAATTCTTCTTCTTCTTTTGGCTGTTCCTGTTAGGGGTCACCTCACCACAGCGAATCATCACTACCAGCACAATTGTTCCTTCCTTCCTTCATTTATTTATTTAGCATATGGAAATTATTTCCTTCACCTTTTCAATCATCTCACTGGTATATGAAGCTAGGAACCGGCTTGAAAATAATAGTATTCAGATAACTAGATTCTCCAAGGGGCTACAGTTACCTAATGATAGGTGTGAGCACATTAACACTGTAAAAACAACCACCATTATATAAACCATTTAAGATCATCTATTCCTAGAGTGAACATATAGCAATTCCCATATAATTCACCATCTCTACACATAATAAAAATTCTATCAGAGCCATCAAAAATCCCAGTTGAAAAGTAGAATCTATTTGGGTGATCAGGACTGTTTGGCTATGAAAAAGCTAGAGAATGAGGAACTGAATGACAAGATAAAAATGCTTTCAGTTCCTTATTTCACCACCATTTGACATGCATAAAGAGACAAATGTGGTCAGATGATAAATTGACAGATTATATAGCATAATATTCACCTACCTTTCCAACTTAATGATTGGCCTAAATCATATAAATATTCAGGGCCCCTATAGCCTAGATTTTTTTTTTCAATAGAACAAACCAAAGTTAGAACATAACTTTGAAAATAGTATCTGAATGGTGAAAACATAGCAATTGAGTAGCAACCAGAACCCTACATCACTATAAAGGATGGCATTCAATGCAGCCATGTCATAAGACTATCAGTCCTAGTTTGGAACAGTACTAGATGGGAAGACAAGATACAGATGCAGATTTTTCTAAGGTACTGTGTGCCCTTGATAGTATGTGTCTATAAGAGACATGGATCCTTGAGCAACAAACAAACTTAATGCATTTGCTGGCATTCAGAATCTGGTCTATTCCAGCATCAAAGCATCCTGATTGCTAAATTGGTTTGTCCGTTCAAATGAATTGGAAATGGAATTTTGAATCCACACACATTAAATTTGATTTCTCCACTCATTTTATAGTAGTGGAGCTTTTGTTTGAAATCTTTTTTTTTTAATTTTCTCTAATAATATTAACAAGAACTATGAAACCTTTATCTCTGACTGTTAGTGTGAGTTTGATGTACTGAAAAGTAATTTCCCAATTTCTACCAATATTTTAGTAAGTTGCTATCACTAAAGTATTGGGGATACAAAAATAAGCTTAAACCCCCATAAATATTGAACTATGAGAATTATTAATATATTTTCCTTTTGAATGCAGTCATGATAAAGCTAATCCATCAGATTTTCTATATAAATGAAAATGTTACATTTTGAATTGTTCCTGTCCTAGAAATAATCTGGGAAATTGCACCTCTTTTTCACTAAATGGGCTAAGCATAATCAACTATATGTGATCAGCTCAAGAGGCAGTAGTAATCAGCAACCTCTGACATTCCAGTACTTAGCCTTAAACATAGTGATTTGCTAAGAGAGCACAATGGACATTTAGAAGATATTGAACTAACTAATAATATGATAATTATGTCAGTTAAAATCAAGAGGAATCCATTCCACTTTGCACTTAAGTACACTAACAACATTCCATGAAAAATTGTACAGGCAGATTCTCTTTCTTCTGACAACTTTGGATAGCAGAATTCTTTTAACCAAGTCTGACTCAAATTTGCCGTAAATTGATCCGTTCTCCGGTCACCAACCACTGATTTGATGCAGAGTGTAGAACTGCCTGCTAATTGAAGATGATGTGCATGAAAGGCCAAAGGAATGATATCAGACCTAATAAAAATCAAGAAAGACTATAAAGTTCTAATGAAAAAATAATAATTTCACCAAAGGCTAGTCTGGCATAACTCGGTCTGCTGTAAATTCAAATAACTTTGCAGAATAATAAATAGTGCCCTATATGTAGCTAAATTCTATCTGGGCACAAAGGGTCAAACCAAGAATAGTAGTTCCATTCCTTGTATACCGTACTTTCTTTCATGATTGTATTTATACCAAGTCAACATTAGAGCTTAATAACATAGAATCATGATCACCAGTTGCAAGGAAAGAAGTTGAATCACTCATTACGGCAATTGCTTCTAACAAAGCTTGAGGAGGGGATTTTGTATCTGTGACTTCCAATATACAACAGTGGAAACCTATCTTAGATAGGATCATTAACTATATCAGTTCCATAGTTCACCTTTAAGAAGGCTGAAATTTAATCTTTAGGAAGGGCATTCAAAACTGTCCAGGGAATTATAGATGAATTAGTCTTATTGACAAGCTTTGTGCTAAGCATCTGCTGCAAAATTGGAAGATTATGTTGTTAGCAAGAATATTTTTCTAGACAAATAGGCTGGGTTTGAGCCCACTTATTTTTTCTTATTTCTTCTTATTTTCCCAATTTATTTGATTAATAAGCAGGTTAATATCACATGAGTGATATTAATGAGACTTTCATTCAGGTTTAGTTTCCACTGATCATAAAACCTTATAACTGAAATTGAAAGCTCTAGACTTTGATATCAGATTGTTGATTTTAATAATGAACTCTAGATGAACACCCATGGGTAAGTTAAGTTTTTCCCAAAAGTCCAGCTCACCCTAACTTCAGTAGACATAGGGAGGAAAAATAGGGCTATATCCTAGTCCCACTTTTTAATATTGTTTAAATAAATAATCTTGCATTGATCTTAGAAGGAGAAAACATATTTCTAATTAAAACTGGTGATAAGAAACTGCCTGTCTTTCTGTACACTGATGACCCGATCTTAATTTCCAGCACAGAATTTGATTTTCAGGCTGTTGTTCTCTTTAGATCAATATTACTGTCTTTGACCATTAATCATTAAAAAAAGGGTATGCTGTTTGAGCAGAATTATCCTAGACATAAACAAAGTGAGCAAATCTCTCCATTTATCCAAGTAATTTCTGACCTTGGCCCCCTATTTGCAATATTAAGAAGCTGGTTGCCCATCCTCTGCCCACCCCCAAATAAGACTGAACAGTTAAATGGACCATTGAAATGATTATGATAGCCATCAAATTCTCCTAGCATTAAATCTCCTTAAAATGAAGCTTTCAGATCGTTTTATCTTTATGGATCTTCATCATATAACCTTGATTTTTTTTTTTTTAGAATTAAATTCTTTAAAACCTTTTTTGGGGGGGAATGTCAATGGTACTCAATAATGTATCTCAGTACAGAGATTGGTATCTAGCCTATTAAAATAAGTATAGCTAGAGCCTTTATTTCCTATGACACAAACATTACATATTATAGCAATAACAAAAACTATAACATTCATGACATTGAATGGCATCACTGGTGCATGTGGATATTCACCATTATTTTTTTTAAATTAAGGATAGAATTTGGAGTTCTAATCCCTATTTAAGAACAAAGCCAGTTGAGGGTCCTTGGGCCAGTCACTTGTTCTCAGTCCTAGGAATGATGCAATTGTAAACCATGTCTAAAAAACGTTGCCAAAAATACTGCAGGGACTTGTCCATGCAGTATCCAAGAATTGGACAATGAAAATAAATAAATGAATAACCGGGACCAGTATTTCCAAACAGTGACTTCAGAAATGAGGTAAAATTACTTGAATATACTTTTAGAGTCTTCCCAATTACATTTGGTAGAACGTTTCAACTGAAGAAGTTATTTTTGAGACTGGGTGTTAGCAGATTGAAAAGGATTTTTCCCATCATGTATTTACTACATTAAAAACAAACAAGCAAACATATATCACCTTTTATCTATTATTTATTTACTGAATCTTATATGCTCTTCCAATCAAAAAATAACTGACCAACCTACAACTCAAGGTATAATTTAAAAACTTTTAAAAAGAAATTTCCAGCTTAGTAATAAATAGCAAAACATGTCAGACATACAATTGGCAGTAGCAATATATGACCTTTTCTTGAATGAAACAGAAACAGAGACCCAATGATCCTTAAGGGCCCTCTTCCAAAACCAAGTCTTGCTACCCTTCAGAAAGAATAGCAGTTAAAGAATACTAATTCAACAATCAAGATTGATCATACACACTATATATAATTTGCTATATATTTATAGGGTATATAGAATGTAATTTTTTTTTTTAAATTTACACTAAAGGATAAGTTACATGGTTTATACATTCATTTTCAAAAGTTGTATAGTTAGAAGTCCTTTTCAGGGTGGGGAAGTAGTTGTCAAATGTACTTTTCTTTTTTTCTGTTTTTCCCCTGAGGTTATCTTTTCCCATAATTCATTCCCCCAACACAGATTTCTAGAAAAGTCAGATCTTGAGGCTACAAAAAGTATAAGTTTTTATGGTTAGATCAAAATCTGGGAAGAAGGTTTGCAATATTGCATTGATGCATTGAAATATCAACCATTTCTGTTGATTGTCTGATCCTGAAATATTATTTGTTAACCACTATGTTTTTAGGAATTGAAGGATTACTATTACAATGTGATTATAATTGTATAATGTTATAATTATAACAACATTGGCAATAGTGCATAGGCTAGAAATCCCTGTCTCAAACTTAAAAGAACAAGGAAGAAAATATAAGCAGTGAAGAAACAAACAAGTTGCTTCAGATGTTTAATTATAGGTTGATTAGGATAAGACATGAGAGCTAACAAATAGGATTGGTGCTCAGAGGGATTGTAGAGATGAAGAGTAGGATCCAGTCATGAAATTCATTTTTTTTTTACTACTGGTTCAGTGGCCGTGGCCACAGGATTAAACATCACCAAGCACAGAATTAAACTTTGCCAAAATTACAATGTAATAAGGGGAAAGGCAGTTTCTGTGACCAAGGCAATAAAGATTAGGCTAGAAACAACTGCTTTATTTACAGGATTAACCCTGTAAAGTTAATATTGCAAAGTGGCAAAAAAACAAAAGGAGATTTCTTCTAATAACCGGTTCTATAGAACTGGTGCAAACTGGCTGAATTTCACCTCTGGTAGAGTGACTATCACAGAGCCAGAAAGTCTTCCTCAGCAATATTCTTGGAAATATTAAAATGCTAATGGTTTATAGTTATCGGAATCATCTTCCATCTTGCTAACAATTTTTTTTCCATACTGTCAATCAATAGATTGGGCCAAAACTGAGTTTATATCTCAAACTATCTGAAATGGCGCTTTTGGAGTTTGTCCTGGTGAAATATTGTGCAGAAATATTACCCCTCTACCCCTCTAGCTTTTCTCTTCCAAGTGGAAAATGATAATGGGTTGAAGGAGAGGAGCATGCATGAAGCCTATTGGGTTTAGCGCTGGATATAGAAAGAAGTGGTGCTTATGCATCTTTCAGGAATAATGGGTACCAAGAAAAGATAGGAGATTGCAACTTTCTTATTAACCCTGGATTGCTTGACCAATTTTGATACTATATAAATTTAGGGTTCAAAATGTACTATCAACCAGAAAGTAATATTGGGAAATCTTTGTCCACCTTCTTGGCAGTTATCCTGTTCTGGGCCAACG
This sequence comes from Myanophis thanlyinensis, assembly GCA_017656035.1. Lineage (NCBI taxonomy): Eukaryota > Metazoa > Chordata > Lepidosauria > Squamata > Homalopsidae > Myanophis > Myanophis thanlyinensis. The sequence goes on along the minus strand of JAEANM010012476.1, from coordinate 128 downwards.
AACAAACTCTCCTGTACAAACCCATTTGTTCTTTCCTGTTATTTAATGTTCATATGGAACAGCTACAGTGAATTGAAAATTTGGATTGAAAATTTATTTATTGAAAATTTGAATTTTCAGGATTGAAA
>JAEANM010012475.1:0-14793 GCA_017656035.1 Myanophis thanlyinensis | reverse complement strand
CCCGATTGGAGAGGATCCAGATACCCAGCATCATCCAGATGCCGGGGAAGCTGCCGTGCCACCACGGTCTCAACAGCCTTGCTAAACAAATTAAGTGAGGTTAGTCCCATTTCACAATCTTTCTTGCCATACTAAAATGATTGTTAAATGAATCTGGCTTCCCCATGCACTTTGCTTGTCAGAAGGTTGTAAAAAGAGATCATCATATGACCCCAGGATATTGCAACCATCATAAATACAATTACCAAGCATCCAAATTTTGATCACCTGACCATGGGGTACTGCAATAGTTGTAATGGTGAAAAATGATCATAAGTAACTTTTTTCATAACTTTGGTCACTAAACAAACGGATATAAGTCGAGGACTACTTGCATATGGTAACCTCCATTCTTTTTCTGGCCATAATTTCTGAATTATTCAGAAGCTCTCCCATGATTGGGGAAAAGAGAAACAAAAAACCATATACCACAAGGGGATGATAGGAAGAAGGAGACATCCAATAACTCCCAATGCGCAAACAATTTCAATCTTGGAAATGAGATGGAAATAAATTCCCTGAAACAATTACCATTATAGCCAAGGGTGAGGGATAGTTGGTGTTGTGGAGCCCAGTTGCTTCAACATTCCTTCACATTTCTTTCAGTCGAACCGGATACATATTTAAATGTTCAGAACATAAGGATTAGAACAGAGAGTGGAGATCTCTGAGATAAAGGAGCCAATAAAAGATAATACATCTAGCCAGAGGTGGGATTCAACCAGTTCGCACCTATTCTCTAAAACCGGTTGTTAACTTTCTAAGCAGTTCGGAGAACTTGCTGGTTCAGCTGGTCATTAGGGCAGAGAACCGCTTGTTAAATTATTTGAATCCCACCACTGCATGTAGCTTTGGGTTGCAATGATGTGCTCTCCGACCTTTGTTGTTTTCTTGCACATGTATTTTGTTACCCAAACTAGGTAACATCACCACTGCTCAAAGATTTCCTGCTCAGCACTGATGATGTTACCTAGTTTGGTTAACGAAACATCTGCAAGAACACAACCAAACTCAGAGATCACCATGGACTCCTCAGATAAAGGATCCAGAAAAATCAAGTGCTGAGAAGCCAATGAAAGGCCTGGGTTTTCCCACTCGTGATTTAAAATAATAATAATAATAATAATAATAAGGAAGCCTTCCTTCTTGTCTGTGTTTTGAGGAAGTTGTTTTTTCTTTGGTAAGACTTACTAGAGGTGAAGTAAAGGGAAAAATGCTACTTGTCCTTGCATCTAATCCTTCTGCTGTTGGCGAATAAGTTCAACCTTTTCAGAAAGCAGTTTAACAATTATATAAGTGTAAGAGTTATTGGTATTTTTCCCCGTTTAATTAAAAAAAAAAACCACAACTTTCTTTAGGTCTTTGACTTGGTTATATAAAATAAATATTTAATTTCTTCATGAACTGACAATGCTTATTCTAGGAACCAGTTTAGTCTTTATCTCCTCATCAGACCAGACTAGAGGCTCTTTACATCTTCTCTGGAAAATTAGTGGCAAAGTGGGATTTTCTGGAGTAAAGTGGCTAGTAGCAGAATACCCAGTCAGATATCCCCCGTGATTGTGGCGTAGGTGCAGCAAGATGATGGAAGGGGAATATGGAGATCAATTTTGGGAAACAGCAAAATTGAAGCCATCACATCCTATGTGTGTGTATATATCCCTTGTTTAAAGACTCTTTGTAGAAATCAAGAACATTTTCTTTTAAAATAACTTTGCTGTGCTTCATGCTGACATGCGTTGGAACTCCAGCTTCTCTTTTTCCCATTCTTCCTTTCATGGCACATTGCCTCACAGATTTCCCTTTTATTAATGCTATGGGTCAAAAAACCCCAACCATTCAAGTTAGTCAGTTTGGGTCCTGTTGTTTCTAAGAAGACCAGGTGAGTAGCATGTAACTACTAAGATGGTTATTTTTCTCCATTGAGAAAAATGTTGGCTTGCTAGAACCGTCATGATGGGTTTCATTGCATGCTGTATGTAGGAGATGGCAGTGTTGGCAACGGAAACTGCCTGCTGTTTCACTCCCATCTGTTCTTCACTTGCAAAACAGTAGGTGAAACACAGGATAGAATATAATACAATACCTTTGCTTAAAGTGGAATCGGGAGAGAGTATAGGAAAACATACTCTCAGTTACAAGTCAGTAAAGGTTCTGCTTTTAGCAGGGCTGGAAACAGTGCCAGCTTTAACCATTTTCCTACCTCAAGCATAGATACTTGGCTACAGAATTGAAATAAATAAATAATCACAAAATATTGAAGGACCTTGTTTTCATCAAAGGAAAGGTGTACAAGATAGTAATGAGACCAGCTATGCTGTATGGGTTGGAGACTGTAGCAGTGAAGAAAAGACAAGAGGCAGAGATGGAAGTAGCAGTGATGAGGATGTTGAGGTTCTTTTTGGGAGTGACCAGGATGGACAGGATTAGGAATGAGCACATCAGAGGGACAGCTCAGGTCGGCTGTTTTGGGGACAAGGTCACAGAGGCCAGATTGAGATGGTTTGGACATGTGCAGAGGAGGAGGGAGAGTGGTTATATTGGTAGAAGGATGTTGGAGATGGAGCTGCCAGGGAAGAGGTCAAGAGGAAGGCCAAAGAGGAGATATATGGATATGCTAAAAGAGGACATGAAGTTAATTGGGGCGAGAGTAGAGGATGTCGAGAATAGAGTAAGGTGGAAACAGATGATTGGCTGTGGTGACCCCTAATGGGAACAGCCAAAAGAAGAAAAAGAAGAGGAGGCTGTCTAACCTCTTCTTAAAAACCTCCAGTGTTAATTTAATGTTGTCTTGGGAATATTTTTTCTTTCTTTTGTTCTGGTTTTGGATAGTACATTGGTATGATTTTTATTGTTTTTGATGTGTACTTTTTACCAGTTTTATCTTTTACCATGGGACATGGTAGATGTCAGAGGTCTCCCACCTGTGACAGTATAAAATTTTACTTTAAAAAGACAAATATAATATCTGTATTTAGTTTAGGTTGCTTAACTATGGTTTATTAACTAAACCACAATGGCTGGATTCCCACAGCATGTGAAGGCACAAACATGTAAATTCATGGCTTACCATACTTTAGAAATCCATTCACAGTAGTTAGGAGACTATTTAGAACAGCATATGAGTTCTGTAGCAGTCTAAGAGAAAAACCTTCCAAGAATTCTAGAGATGTGAGCCATGCCAACCCAAGTGATGACTCACCAAGCTGGAGGCAGCCTCATGGCCTGCTGCAATCTCCATTTTTGCACTCTCAGGCAGACAGAAGACGCTTCCTTGGTTGCTGTACTTGAGTGCTGAACTCTGTTCAGGATGTCTCACCCCACCTCCAGTGCTTTAGCTCACACTGTGTTAACTACATGACAAATGCTATTAGGATGACAGTTACCGTTGCTGCTTTCCAAAATGGATGAGAGGAGAAATGTACTTTTGATGTGAAGGCAGAGCTATGCAGCTGCCAAGCTATTATTATCAGTAACCACAATTTTTCCTGCAGTGCTATGCTCAGCCTGAAAGGGATGGATTTTCTGAATAGAAAAAGAAGATCAACAAGTACATGCAGGGTACTTTTAATTTTATCATCAAAGGATAAGCAGCTTGAACAGCCATGCAGGTCAGAGGAAGATTTCCGTACAAACTTCAGAGGTGGCTCTTTCTCTTTTCTTAATATTAACATTGCTGTTCCCATTTTCCCACTTCATAGAATGATACTGAAAAGAAATTGAACTGTTGGTATTCAATTTCAAATGGTTGATATTCAAACATCTGCTAGGGCTGTGATGACGAACCTATGGCACAGGTGCCACAGGTTGCACGCAGAGCCATCTTATTGGGTATACAAGCTGTCAGCCAACTTACCTCCAGCTGAGCATGCACATGTGATTGTGCATGCATGCACAATTGCAGAGACCCAGCTGATCTTCGGGCCCATGCTGTGCATGCGTGCTATTGCAGCAAGAAATCCAGCTGGTCTTTGGAGTTCTCCTGTGCATGCACACGATTGCTCATTGCGCATGAGTGCCTGTGTGCAGCGCATGTGCATTGCATGTGCAAAAGCTGCATGCATCTTGGATGGTGCAGTTGCACATGCAGCACATGTGGAGGAGCTGCACACAAGTGCAGATGGCATATGCAAAACACGTACTTTTTGGCACTTGGTAAGTAAAGGGTTTGCCACCACTATGCTAGGGCATCCTTGCTAATTGTATGCTAATGCTCCACAACCTACTTATTAATATTAAATACTTACTAAGCTTTGTTTAATATTGTTGGACAGATACCTCTCAAATTATGACCAAGTTGCCTAGTAACCTTTAGACGTTATGATGGACTCGCCCCAAAAGGTACTCATGACCTGGATTCAAAGTTCTGACAATCAAATCATGGGATTGCATTTTCGATGCTCAGTAATCAGCCTGCATTTATGGCCATTGGAAGCATCCCATTGTCATGTGACCACAGTTTATACCATTATTTTTTTTGCCAGAAATCAATGTTTACTTCCTTCCAGTTTCCACCCAAAAACACTCAGTGCGGACAATGAGTTTGCCTAATGACTGCTGCAAAAGATGTCATAAAATTGGGCCCGTCACGAGTTGTGTCTGTGCCTCGACTCCAACCATCATGAAATATGACAAATTCCATGGTCCATTATGGTTGTTAAGTCAAGAATTACCTATATTGCAAATCAGGTAGATAGACAGATGCTGGAAAAGCAGATAGAAGAACAGGGTTAGACACACAAACATTGTATGGAAATACTCAGATGGTGAGGACCTAAGGTTGTGTCACTTTAAGATATGGATACTTGAGACCTCCTTCCTCTACAAGAGGGCTGTCAAACTTGTGGCCCACGGGCTGGATTCATCACACACTCATCACGCCCACTCCCTGTTTAGTGAAGAAAAAGTTGTGATATGTCACGTGATGCTGTCATGTTTCGCGAGTTTGACACCCCTGCTCTACAGCTTCCCCGTATTAAAACTGTAGGTTAAAAAAAAACAGAATTCCACTTGAAGGATAGAGATTGTGATGTGCTAACATATCCCTTAATGGCTGAATAAATGTCTAGTTGGGAGAGGAAGGGATGCATTGCTTTTACCCTAGTTTCTCAACCATGGCAACTTTAAGATGTGTGGGTTTCAATTCTCAGAATTCCCCAGCCAGCATGGAATTAAAGTAAGCACCATCTTAAAGTTGCCAAGATTGAGAAACATTGCTTTAAACAAGCATTCAGAAATCATTTTTTGCCACTGTCCCACTGAAATGTGCAATATGTGCAAATGTGCAATATGCTTTTGACCATGCTACTTTAGTTTGCTGGATGTTTAGATTAGTTCTTGTACCAGAGCCATTAAGTTGATTAGGCAGAGATGGAAGACAAGGAAGGCAATGGATAAGGGTGATCTCCTTTAGACTCAAATATTGTTAGATGTCAGACCCAGACAACAAGGCAAACACAGACTTCAGAAGATAATTAGAACTTCAGAAAAAAACAATTACTACCAACCTGCCTTCCATCAAGGACCTACAGTATATATTGCACGAGTCAAAAAGAGGGCTGTGAAAATATTTAAGGACCAGTCACATCCTGGACATAAACTGTTTCAACTCCTACCCTCAAAACGACGCTACAGGGCACTGCACACAAGAACAACTAGACACAAGAACAGTTTTTTCCCGAACGCCATCACTCTGCTAAACAAATAATTCCCTCAAAATTGTCAAGCTGTAATGATGTAAGTCTGCATTACTATTCTTCTTCTCATCGTTCCTATCACCTATCTCCTTCCACTTATGGCTGTAGCTTTGATGCTTGTATCCTTACGATTTACATTGATTATTGTTTCCTAATATTTGATTGCTTACTTGTACCCTATGACTATCATTGTGTTGTATCATGATTCTTGATGAATGTACCTTTCTTTTTATGTACTGAGAGCATATGCACCAAAGACAAATTCCTTGTGTGTCCAATCACACTTGGCCAATAAAGAATTCTAAATCTAAATGTTAAGACAGGGGAAGGCAGGAAGCAGGTATATAGCTGAGTACATCTGTACTGTTCTAGAAATAGCATCTTGGATTTGCTGCAAATTTGAGGCTGTTTGGATATATATTGGTGTGGCATGGACAATTTCCTGTTTTTTCCTTCTGGATTTTCCTTAAGAAGGGTGGAGGAGGTTAGAATCTTATTTTTCAAACTCCTGTTTATTTTCTTTAATGTGATCCGCGTGACTAAAAATGTGCCAGGCTTTGAAAATTTGGGAGTGGGGAAGCTGCTGCTGATGGGAGCATGGTGCATACATCAGTGCATAGAAATGGAAATGCTGATAGCTCAGCCACAATATGTGGACCAAGGGTTGGATAACACTGTCAAGATTCCTTTCCAACAGCTGAAATTCAGCAGATTTGAAGTAGGCAACATTCAGAACGCCATACAGTCCCTGATCTCCCACCCTCTCCTCCTCCCCATTGCTTCTTTTAAGGAAAATGTTTTCTGGAAAACAGTTTTAATAACTTGGCAATTGTCTGAGGTAGAACAGGAGATTAGAAACAGAAATAAAGGCCTCTGTCCTCATAATCAACCCTTTCCTACTTAAAATTAAGGCAAGGAGGCTGTTTGCATCTCAGAAGCCTCTTCTATTCATTATTACTTTTCTGTCTCTTCAAACGGTCCATTTGTTTTGCCTATGTGATTTTAGGCCTTTGGAGGGATTAGGGAGGTTTTTAAGGTGGGAAACGAGTGGTTTACTTCCTGAAGATTCCTTACTCTTGTATTCATTCTTACAACAGTGTTTTTTTTTTAACTTTGGCAGCTTTAAAATGTATGTACTTCAAGACACAGAATCCCCCTCAGTATGCCAAACATGGGGAATTCTGGGAGTTGAAGTCCGCATTTCTAGAGCAGGGGTGTCAAACTCACGTTGTCACAAAGGTGTCACGCGACGTATCAGGACTTTTTCCCCTTCGTTAAACCAGGTGGGGGCATGGCCACCATGTGACGCATCCGGCCCAGGGGCTGGGAGTTTGACAGCCCTGTTCTAGAGGTTTAAAGGCTTCCAAAAGATTCTTTCCATTACCAAGAGGGACAGGAAATCTCTCTGTTCTTGGATATTTAAATTGGACTTCAATTCCCAGCATTCCCCAACCAGCATACTGGGAATGCTGGGAATTGAAGTCCACATGTTTTGGAGATTATTGACTGCCTTAACAAACACTGCCTTACAACTTGATATTTAGAAAAAGAGGCCCCAAAGATCCTGTGCTACCATCACTTTTCTAGTTATATATCTTCCAGCCCTCATCTAGTTGCTAGAGTTGTGCTCCCCTGGGCTAAATAGCGAACCTAATTTTACTATTATCTAAGCCCTGGCTAAAGTTCTGAATGGAAACCAAAACATTTATAACCTTTTTAGAATTGAACACCAACTTCAATATATTGTCCTCCTGATTAATAACCCCTAATATATACTACTAAAACTCTCATTTCTGTAACCTTTAATGGGGTTGTTTTGATAAGACACTAATTGGTGACCACTGTAGCAACTCCCATGATAGAAATGTTACATGATGACCCTTGGCATACTAGCTGAAGTTTCCAGAGGTTCTTCAGCCTTCTGTGCATTGCTATAATCTAGCCACTACTTTACAAATGTATGAATAATTAAAAGGTCGGTCTCCTGATGCAAGAGAGGCTGCAGCTGGCTCACAAGATGTAATTATGAAAAGGCCCTTGTGGTTATGGCCCCCACCTGCTGTTCAAATAGGAACTGTAAGCCCAGAATGATTCCTTCCCAGCTAGCTCCATCAGGGGAAACACTGTTCCAATCAGAGTCAAAGATGGACAATCCTTGGTCTTAGTCAGCTGCCAAATTAGCAGCTACTCTCTTCATAGAATTCATCCTGTGCCTGCCTAGAAAGGCTTATTCTAGACTTAACTGCCAGGTCAGGACTTCTACTGTTATCTCTTGCCTAGCGGGGTGAAGATACATAAGTGGGAATCATCTGCATATTGATTACATCTTATTTCCTAACTTTGAATTGCCTCTCTTGTAGATGTTAATAGTACAGGAAGAATTAATCCTGTGGCACTCTGTAACTGTGGGGGAATGTAGTATGGATTCCAAGGAGGGAAGGGCAGCATTCCAGAGGGCAAAGAGCCTTTGTGTGTGTGTGTGTGTGTTTAGTTAAGGCTTCTCCCTAGCAATTCTAAGACTGTATTTAGTGATGCAGATAGTGGCTTTAGTCTGGGCAAGATTTCTGTCTATAGGTGTGGAACAATAAAGGAAACTACAGAGAAATAATTCCATGTATCCTTCTTAGTTCTTGGGACCTGACAATAGATTTCTGTTAAACAATGCTTAAAACTATCTACAGTGTGCCAGACAGACCCTAATGACTTTCCAAATATTTCAAGTATCCTATTGAGCAGGGGTGGGGAACCTTGGCTCCTTCATGACTCTTGGACTTCAACTCCCAGAATTCCTCATCCAGCATGGGTGGCTCAGGAATTCTGGGATTTGAAGTCCATGTGTCATGAAGGAGCCAAGGTTCCCCACCCCTGCTATTGAGGAACTTAAGGAGTTATGTAGTACTCTGATTTCCTCCATAGCAACCTTGTGAGGTAGTTTGAATGATGAGATTATGTCTATCCAGTGGTGGTATTCAGTCTGGTTGTACCAGTTCTAGAGAACCAGTAGTGATGATGAGCATTTGGCCCCACCCTCCCACTGTCCTCTATCCCTTTTTTTCCCTTTGTGCTTGCTTTGCTCATCTGAATCGCGTGGAATGGCTGTTTTCTGCACCTCTGCAGCCTTCCTAATCACCTGGGTTGCTTCTGGTAAGTGCAAAACTTTCATTTTAGAAGCTGCGTGGCAGCGCGGATGGCACGCGCAAACTGTGTGCACACTGAACCGGTAGTAAAACTGGATGCATCCCACCACTGTGCCTAGCCCATTATTCAGTTTTATGAAAATGCTTTGAACAAGTTTAGAACCACCATACAACATTCAGATTGCAGATGGATACACATTCTTCACACATTTTGTGAATGTTTTGGTTTTCTGGAGAGCCAGAAAGATCTGGCTATTCTCCAAGCCCTTGAGCTAAATGAGGTTGAGGTCACTGTTGCTGATGTTCATTGTTGGTGGGATATTTTGGGGTTTGCCATCTTTTTCTTTGTCCTAATCTGGTTTAATGTTTATTTTTTAATTTGGTGCATTGTAAACTGCATTGAACTGCCCAGTCATTTGGAGTCCGGCAGCATCAAACTGAATAAATTTACAGATATTTTTTAAAATGTATCAAATACTTGAATATAAAAATGCATATAGAAAAAGGATTATGTGAATAGAATGGTAAATTGTGGTCTTATATATCAGAGAAAAAACATTCAAGAAAAACTTGTGGAATTTCTTAGAACTAAATATGAAATTTTACTTAAACCTAATATCCCATTAAATTAGGATTCTTCAGTATTGCTTGAACTATTTATAAGTTTACATATCACATTAAGCCATTAACAGAGATCCTTAATAATTTTGGCCAGTGAATGTATGAGATTTTGAAAGCATGTTACAAACACATATATACTATTTATTCTTGAATGATTTTGACCATTCATAAGACAATCCTTTATTAGGGCACAAACTAGTGAGGCGGTTTCGTATTGTCAATATACATAATAGGCCAAAATAAGTTGGAAAGAAATGTCACATGGGTATCACATCCAGGACTAGTTATAATCTCAATGACTGTATATGTAAATTACACTGATCTCATACCCAACAAGTTCATATTCTTTCATGAGATGCTACTGTCCTTCAGTTGTAGCATTTTGACCAAGAAAATGAGGGACTGGATAATTGCTGCATTTGAAAAAGATATTTAAAAGAGCTAATGAATAAAAGTTCTGTCCTTAACAGTCTATGACAGCTATTCCAGATCTAGATGCAAACTGTATGTTATATGCAAAGCAATATTATGCTCTAGTATAAAATATCAACAGTGAAAAAAGAGACAGGAGCACAACCAAACACATGAATTCTATCAGCTCTTTTTGATCTGCCTACACCCAGCCCATAACATAATGAAGAATTTCAAGTGAACAAAGAAAACGTTATAGACCAATTTCCCAACCTTTCTGGCTGTCCCGACAGGGAAGAGGGGTTGGTTCTGCATGAGCAGTTGGCAAGCACACAGGCAGCTCCCTTTGCACAAGTGGCATGCACACACACACACCTGCCACTCACGCAAATGGAGTGTGTGTGCTTGCCCTCACCCACTATTTGCGTTAAGTGGGGATACGTTCTTGCCCGTTTCCGCAGCCTGGTTGCAAACCTCACATCCACTAGTGGGCTGTGAGTGGGGATCACAATGACATTATTTATAAAACAACCCACCTCTATCTCTGGAACACTGATTTGAAAGACAAGTGTAATTTTGTTAAGATGAAAATAGGACACACTCCTTTTTAAAATACCTCATACGCCTACAGTACTGAGTACTCGCCTACGAAGACTAATTGACTTAATGAACCTGAAGTGTCTTCATCAAATCAAAATGTGTACTTTCTTTAATGCCCGTCAAATTCTTTTTCCCCTTGAGTTTATAGAGCTTAGTTGGAAATAACCATTCTAGCTCTCCGTCCCAAAATGACAGACGGTGCTATAGTCTCTCAACTATTTTTGTATGGAGCCTACCACCAGGTGCAGAGTTTGGATCTCAGAGAACAGTAACAGCTCTTGAAAAGATGTCCTTGAAAGAGGCTGCTTCTGGTTCAGAAGCTCTGAGCAAAGCCATACTGTATAAAAGTTGTCATTTCATAGTAACTTCAGTGAATGAAATGGCTACATTTTTCTTTTGTTCTAATCTTGCAAGTGTTTTTATGAGGATCATGTATCGTATTTGCAGAGCTGGCACAAGGTTCGGATCACTACAGGGGAGTAACCCTCTTCTTCCCAGAAGCCATTACTCAGTCTTGAAGCATGTAACAAAAACAAATACAATCCAGACTGATTGGGAGGAGGAAGGCAATTCTTAAAAGTAAAGGTTCAGAAGATACACTATAAGAGCTAATGTGAAGCCATTAGGATTACCTCCCTCTAAAGAAAGTTATCTTCTACAGAATTTTACAGAAAGTTTAACTTCTACAAAACCATGACTATCATTGAGTGTTGTATCTTGTGATTCCTGACCAACGTGCCATTTCCTTTGTTGTACACTGAGACCATATGCACCGAAGACAAATTCGTTGTGTGTCCAATCACACTTGGCCAATAAAGAATTCCGTTCTATTCTATTCCATTCTTTTCTTTAGAAATAAAGACTTTAAAAAACATAGTGACATAGAAATGGATTTGATTACTGAACTGATAAATCATTCATCTCTTCTAATTCTAAATGTTTTGCACTGCACTTGGTGGAAATTCATTATGCGGTCTGTTTAGCTGATGATTAGAATCATCTCAATATGCCTTAATGCAATAGAGGAAGATTTTCCTCCATTCCCCTCAGTTTAAAAAATGTATTTAAAAGAGAATTGATATGCATGGAGACAGATGTGTGAATGGCGATAACTTGGTTTCAGACTATGCATATTGGAAACACTCACAGAAAGAAAAGATTTGGAGGCAACTTTCAACCAATGGATGCTCCAGGCCTGCTTCTCCTTTGCTTATGGAGCTGCCAGCTCCTTACAGTTTATATGCAAGAACTAGGTAACTTTGGTGTAAAATGATTTAGAAACTGACCTACAAATGCCAAGTTCCACCCTAGCCATGAAAACTAGCTGAGTAAGTTTGGCTCAGGATTTACATCCAATAAGTTTTAACCACTAATCTTGGACTTTCTATGGTACTTCCAGGTGCAGAGTGAGTGATCCAATACTGACATATAACAGTACTTCTTTGAAAGGTTGAGATTAAACACGACCCATTCAAGGGAGTTAACATAATCTGTTGCCTGATATTGAGTAACAATGGAAGCAAGCTAGTCAAGTAATAGAATGAAGTTGCTATTGGTTGTTTGACAGGGCTATGGTCTGAAGCAGCAGGTCAATCAATAGTTTGAGGGAATTAGATGAAGTGTGACACAGAAATATAACACAGTTTAGTAGTAGTGTTCCATTGGAGATCAGATAAACGTTCAAGCGTGGTAAGAGATTCTTGAAGGAGAGGTTATGGTATAGCTTCAACTGGAATTGTTTTACCTTGAGCAGAAAACTGGGAAAGTAGCAATGCGTTCAAAATACTTCTGAGCAACTAAAGAATTCGGAGAAAACAATTTTAAGAATTTGAGGTCTACAATAGCATTCTGTATTTTTTCTTTGGCACAATAAAGAATACAAAGGAATTCTGTATGTTTCTTTGGCACATGAAAAATACAAAGAAAAAAATCAAGAACATTTCTGAAGACCTCTACTAACATCTATGTCTAGGATATTTGTAATGCTTGTAATGCTTGCTATAAGAGAACAAACTATTAGGAGTAAAATTATGAATCCAAAAGAATACCACTCTACATTGCTTCCAAAATCCATCCGAGTCATTTCTTATTTATGAAGAAAAACAAAAAAATCTTCCTGATCTTTCTTGTTGGGTATTTTAAACATTTCAGGAGATTCTTGGCATCTGTGAGAACTGTAACACCTTCTGCCTCCCCACTCCCCAAAATCTAACTGCATCCTAGCCATTAGAAAGACAACCTGAAAACATAGGACAGATTCCGGTCACCTACAATGTATCATCTCATGCTTGCAGTTCATCAAGCTTAAGAAGCTCCTCATACATTTTCAATATTTCTAACTTGAATAGGTACCAAGAGTAGGCATCAAGAGAAAATTCAGGTTGCTCCCTGCCTCTTAGCAGGGAGTAAAGTATTTCTCAGATAGATAAGCAATCTCTCTGTTGCTGAATTTTCCCATTTGGATTTTCGCTATGGAGAAACATTACAAACTTAGTTTTGTAAACTAGTCAGGACAAATTGTGTTGATTTTAAGTAAATTAGCAAAAATGTCATGTACGAAAAACCCGAAGAGTGTCTCAGCATGCTTTTCATTCTGGCTATCAGTCTGAAATCTTCCAAAGACCTTCAGTATCATTCTTCCACTCTCAGAAGGAGATTTTAGAAGATAAGGAGACAGGTTACAAGGATATTTTTTACAGTTAAGAGGAAGGAAACTATTAGCCACTCCTTTTGTGAACGAACCTAAAAGGGGAGCAGTGGGTTTTTCCCCCTTCTTGGTCAGCAAAAAGCTTTTGAGCTGAAAAGAAAGGGATATGCAAGGGAGAGGGAGTGCATCTTATTGGCTTTTCTGCAACATTTGAGGGATAACTTCTGCCTTATCTTCCACTATTGCTAGAAAAACTGTAATACATTGAAAGTACAGCCATACTACTGTATCTCTAATGAAGGTACAGGAAGCAAAGTTTTGTTTTTAATTTGCCCTGATTGTTATATACAGAATATCACCTTATGCATCAGAAAAGGTATCATATGACTTTGTACCTGAGATATTGAGATATTCTCCATGTTGGGCCTGCATTTCTATTCTTCAGATCTTCTTTGCTGTTTCAAGATCAATGTGTGCATGGGAAATGCACAAGGTAATTTCCATAGAAGGAAATTTTCTCTGAATTGACAAAACTCAAATTTTGGCCATTTCATGACGAGGAATTAATCTTTGCTGCCTGCTTTCTAAAATGGTAATGAGAATGAACTCAAAAACTTATAATAATTGAAGGATCAGAAAACACAACATCTTTAACAACCCTACATGCAACTACTACTAGAGGTATATTTAGATGTTAAAAATGCTTATGTTACATACAAATTCTTTTTTGTATTTATCATAATTCATACACAACTGTAATTATCTTACTTTAATTTTTATCATGGTGAATTATATATTTGGCATTTCACCACTCACTGCAACGACTAATTTGATCAACAGAAAAATTTTGCACATTGCTCTCTACCATGGCAACAATGCCTCCCAATGAGAACTGAAATATCCCGGTAGACAGTAATCCATTGGGAAGCATATATGATGATGATGAATAATGCCTTGCATTGGCCTTCATGAATGATATCTCCCAAGCTGTTTGCTTATGAGATAATGGCAGCTGAGAAATAATATGCTATATTTTATAGCCAGATAAGGGGAGGGATTGGAATAAAAGGAGAACCACCATTCATTCCCTCAGCCTAAGCATGGTTATGGACTTGTTCTCATAAATGCAGCAACCAACTCTTTTTGGCCACATCAATTAAGAAAGCTATCTCAGATTCAAGCCAGCCTTAATGATGGAATGAGTCTCTTTTGAAACAATTCATAAGTTTGCGAATGTAGCAGAGAATAAAAAAGGGCACAAAATACACCTATCAATTTTCTACAAGCAAAGGCTTGGCACATAATTTACTAAACATGACTTTAAGATCATTACAAACATGATCTTAAAAAATTTAATAATTAGGGGCCAAATTCAATATCTGCAATTTGTAAGGTTTACACACATTAACCACTATCTAATATTTCACTCTCAAGTTTCTTTGGTAGGTCCCAGGCAGAGCAGCCTCACAAAACTATGGAAGATTGTGTCACAATTTTTCAGATTCTGAATACAGACAACTTCAGAATTAGCCTAATCTGGCACTGCAGACAATACAATGGAAGGTATCTTCAACAGGAGTTGAGATGTACAGGAAAGCTACTGAGAAAATAGTTGAAAAGTCCATTCATAAAACTTTTATTC
>JAEANM010012474.1:0-14793 GCA_017656035.1 Myanophis thanlyinensis | reverse complement strand
CCCCTCGCGGTCATCCAAACGGACCCCGTTTCTCGTGTTTTATTTAACCGATTTGGACCGGGTTTTCGGCTACAACAGTATTCATGTGTGAAATTTAAAGCCAGTGTTTCCCTCAAAAATGACACTTTATATTTTATTATTCCTTGATTTCTACCTGAATTCATAATTATTAAATATTGAAATTTCAATCCTCCACAGGATACCTTACCAGAATCCCAAATTTATCAACTGAAAAAGAATCACTAGACTTAGTATACTAGTATCTCAAAATAGATCTATTTTAATAGTTTAGCTTGTTTAGCTGCCTGAAATACATAGTAGATTTTGTTCCCTGACATTATTAATTCTTACTTTATACAATGTGCAACCAAACATAGATTATATGTTCAGGAACAATTTATAATTCCAAAATCATTGGTTTAGTACAGTACTAAATTAAATAATGCAAAACTAGTATTATGGGATTTTTTTTTGCTTTTAAGTTGAGAATAATGTGCCAGGAAAACAAGCTCCAACCTTGGCAAAGTGGGCCTATTTTTTCTATCTCCACTGCAACATACTTTTTTCATAACTCTATAGCTGTATTTTGGAAATGCAGTTTTGTTTTATATGGGAAAAGACTAGAGGTGGGTTTCAGCCAGTTCGGACTGATTCAAGTGAAACAGTTGTTACGATTCTGCGCAGTTCGGGAAACTGGAAAATTTCACCATTGACTGGCCCCTGCCCTCCCCGCTCCTCCCACTCACTTGTTTTCATTCCTCGCTTGCCTTGGACAATGCCTAGAATCATACTCGTGGCATAGCTGCTGCTGCTCTCTGGTTCCCTGACTTGCCTCGACCACGCTGCCCAGCTGATCTCTGCCTGGTGAGTCTTCCTTTGCTTCTTGCCCAGCTATCTCCCACGCAGCCCCATGGCCAAGCCTGTTTGCCTGCCTTCCCCATGGCCCAGCCTGCTTGCTTGCCTTCCCTGCAGCCTTCATGGTGGTCCAGTTTTCTGCCTCCATTGGGTTGTCTGCGCTGCACTGGATCATGATGGGGAGGTGGGGGGGAAACCAAAAGCCCTCTGGTCCATAGTCACCAGCATGATGGTGAATCTCTCTTCCAACTTGCTGGTTTAGACATTGGAAGCTTGAGGGATAGATTGTGCAGCTGACCATCAACCAATTTTCTTCCAGTGCTCGCACAAGGAACCCTGGCAGACCTTAGAGGCAGCATATTGCATGCTCTTCACTCCAAGCAGCCCTGCCCCTGGCTGGGGCAGAGTGGTCCTCCTTAACAAGCTCCAAACCGTTGCTGCTGCTCCGAGCCTGGGTTCCCCACACAAGCACTGGAAGTCCGGTACTCCTTCCCCGCCTAGTCAGACTGTGCTCCCCTCTCACTCCAGGCACTGATTCCCCCAGCACCCCATGTGCGCAACCCCACCCCCCAATTTTTAAGAATTAGAGCCTCCTCATGCAAGGCACACTGATCTCTGTCTCCCTCTAGAACCTGCTTTGGAAAAGCTTTGCTTTGTTTTAAAGCTTCATCCTATTTCTCTTCTACAATCTGGGATTTGTTTTTCATGACAAAGGTAACACTAGAAATGCTGTCCAAACATGTAAAAATAAATAAAATGGAAAAGGTTATTGTAGTAGAGTCTGCTCTATGTGGAAATTACAGCTATATCCTATGTGGCAGCTTTACCAGCCTGCAATATCTTAGATTGTAAAAATACTAAAGAAGAAATAATTTTCCCTTTCAAAATAAAAAAAATTGAAAATCATACTTTGCTGTACATGATATTACCCAATTTTTTATAATGATCCTTCTCATCACAGAACTTACTGTATTGGGAGGCATGAGAGAAATTAGAAAATTCTATGGGCAAGGCATTAAGTATATGAAGATAATGAAATTGCGTATGCTTCTTTTCATATCTTCTGATGAGGTTGATTGCTAGATATATTTTTAAACTATTCCACTTTTGTTCTCTATAATATACTTTGGCCTCTTCATATACTTTGAATCAGTGCCTGTTTTGAATTAACTATATTATATAACAAGACAATCTGTACCCTGTTGGGTCATCGTTTTAGAGATATTTCTTTAGCTAAACAGAGAAAGGAAATGAAGAGATGGAGGGGGGAGCAATAGGAGCAGGAACAACTTCCAACTTTCTGTTAGCTTCCTTATTGTGTTTCCTTGTGGCAATTTGTTAGGAAGCACCAGAATTTTTCTTCCTTCCTTCCTTCCTTCCTTCCTTCCTTCCTTCCTTCCTTCCTTCCTTCCTTCCTTCCTTCTAGATTCAGGACAAGGATCAACTCCAAATATAACAGCCAACTGTTGATCCATCAAACAGTTAGTATCATCTAACTCATATCCACCATTTTACATGGGAGAATATCATGAGAGTCTTTATTGAAACCCTTCCTGCAATTCAGATACACTCAGTTGATAGGATGTTAAGCTAACAATTCTATCAAAGGAAAGAGGTAAAGTTAATCTGGCACTATTTGTTTGCAACAACCCCTTGCTTTTAGTTTTCCTGCTATGTAGGATTTCAGAAACAAAGAAGTTTGTATAAATTAATAAGGCATAATCTAGGGGAAATTGACATTTTCGTCGTTAATACAAAAAATATTAACATTTGAAATTTATGCAAGCATTTTATGACATGCTCAGGGCACATCTGTATACTTTCCCTCTCCCCCCCACACACATTGTGAATGCTCTCATCACAGATTCAGAGATGAAGCACATAGATAATGCTTGCTTTAGGCTGCATGTGGAAAAAAGAAATGGGAAACTATTTCCATATTGCCACCAAGGTAATTGTCTAGATCTGTCCATGTGGTTACCAGGACTACAATTTGATTCAGGGGCGTTTTATTTAAAACTGTTAAAACTGAGTGATAAGATTTGACTAAAGTGACATCAGTACTAGGAACTACTACTGTTGCACAAGAGCATTAACTTTAAAATGAAAAATATGGAGAAACAATACCAGCTAAAAATAGAAGACACCACACAAGGGATCTTTCACGCACTTTAATCAAAAGCCTGGGAAAACATTCAGATTTTGAGGGCTTGTTTAAACAGGGTCTTTGGGGGAGACATAAATTTCATGGGAAATATTATTATAGACAAGATTTTCTTCCTATGTTCCATCAGATGACACTGTTTAATCAGAGAAACAGAACATACAATTTCTATCAATATGTACGGAATGGGCTACAAGGAAAGGTTATCCCTCATATGATTAGACTCCATGTCATGAATTTTATAGGCGATAATGAATTGCATTCTGAAGTCTACTAGTAACAGGTGACGCTCACAAAGTAAAAGTGTTACATGGTTATAACATGTTCTGGTCACAATTGCCTGTGGTACTGTATCTTGGGTCTACTACTTCTAATAATTTTTCAAGGGCAACCCCATGTAGACCACATTGCAAAATTATGGATGCAAGATGACCATGGGTTGCTTGTATAGCTTGAGTAACAGTCTGAAAAAGCCTCCTGGTCCAAATATAGGCACAACTGACACAATAAATGAACTTTTCTAGCCATCTACTACTTGCATTTGAGCTATAGTCCTGGAGGGAGAAGTACCTCCCTATTCAGGGCTAAAGAACAACTAACCATTCCAGACTCAGGAGGCCTAGCCATACAGTCTTGTCAGGGTTGAACCTAAGCCTGCCTGGCTAGATCAGGGGATCTTCAAACTTGCCAACTTTAAGACTTGTGAAGTTCAACTCCCAGAATTTCCCAGCCAGCTATGGGAGTTGAAACCTACAAGTCTTAAAGCTGGCAAGTTTGGAGACCATTGATCTAGACTCACATAGCCTCCAGACATGTGCAGGCCAAATTCCTTGTTATAATGAATGTCGGCCAATTTCTGCACCAATCTTTTTACTACCGTAATTTCTATAACTTTCAATTTTGATCCATTAACATACGTAAAACATTGCAGTAGCCAGTGCTCCTACTGTGAATAGCATTATAGCTTGAATAAAAAGCTAAGTGAAAAATAATTAGGTAGCTAGTTATCAGAACAATACTAATGAATCACAAATTTCAGAAACCAGAAGATTTTAAACGTCTTCAACTTTTGTGGCTTGATCTAAAAACCTTATTTAATGTCTTCTGTACAGATAATCTTGTAACTATACCAATTCCCCACTGCTTTATGGATCAAGATTGTCTATTTCATCTCATGTCCTTGATTGAACATTTGATTGCTGTGAACACTTGAGAAAAATGTTATTTTCTTCAAGGAAATAATAATTTAAGCCACAGTTGTGTCTAGCTATAGAATTAGAATACCTCAGAGCAGGAACAAAGTGATTCTTGGTAAAGCTGAATGGAGTTACAAATTAATAGCAGCCTTGAACATTGGAAGGAAATGTGGTCTTTTAATGGAAAGTATGATAGTGAATGCTCAAAAAAATTAAGTGGGTTGTTTGAGTAAAACATATTATGGAAGATACTGGTTATAAGAATCATGTCTATCAAAAATCCTTTGAAGTGATGCTGCTAGATTCTCCAGTAATAAGACTAAGATTCAGCCAGCCTGATCAAATTGTTTGACCAAAAGTAAAATGGTTATGGCAGGCAAAAGATATATGCAATAAAGGCAGAGCAACTGAAGTAGCAAGAGCATCTAAAAAGTTAGGAGAGAGAAAGAGAGATAGAAAGAGAGACAGATGATAGTGCAGGTGAGACAGTTCTTATTACAGTAAGTAGAGTAGATAGTTCTAGGTATAACTATATGATATATGAATTGTATATCATATTGTATTATAATGATTATACCCCATTATTCTGTTGGAAACACATGGTTGTCCTTATTGTTGTCCTTACAACCTTATTATATCTGCGACCGCGCGGGTAATTATGGGAGCCTCTAGGAGCTCCCACATTACATCTTTCCTGCGCAAGCTGCACTGGCTTCCTGTGGCCTTCCGGGTTCAGTTCAAGGTGTTGGTGCTTACCTTTAAAGCGCTCCATGGCTTGGGACCCGGGTACTTACGGGACCGCTTGTTGCCATCATCAGCCTCCAGCCGATCAGTGCGCTCCCATAGGGTTGGCCTCCTCGGGGTTCCATCGTTGGGACGGTGTCATCTGGCAGCCCCGAGGGTACAAGCCTTCTCGATGGCAGCACCCTCCCTGTGGAATGAACTCCCCCTGGAGATTCGTACTATTACGGATCTCCAGTGTTTCCGATGTGCCCTGAAGACCCATTTATTTCAACTAGCTGGCCTGGCCTGATACCTGGGATTTTAAATTATTTAATCTCATTTTAAATGTTATTAATCTAAACTAAAAATTTTAATTGTTTATATTTTAATTGTTTTAACTGATTTTAATTGAATTTTAATTGAAGTTAAATTATATAATAATGTATTTTCACTTAAACAGCCTTTATTTAATTATTTTAATAGGTCTTAAATTGTCTATTGTATTCATGTTTTTATTGGCTGTGCACCGCCCCGAGTCCCTAGGAAGAGGGGGCGGTATATAAATTGAATTAAATAAATAAATAAATAAATCATAAAGCCCCTTTGTTTGGAAAAAAATAATCTTATTTGTGGAAGAGAGAGGAGTCATTAAACACATTGGTATAAACTAAAAAGTGTGCACTTACAAGTAGATAGATAAATCATTAGGAAGTCAGATACAAAAGTAAAGCAACATAATTAACAATTGAGTCAGAACTGAAGAAGCTTCTTGGATAAGAAGCAAAATATCTTCAAGGATAAACAAAGAAAGTCCAGCTGTCTTTTGAAAAAGCACCTTTGGGACAACCATGACTGAGAATCAGTCCATAGGATCAGGATGACTGAGAATCTCCATAGACAATCAATAATTAAAATGCTATCCAGATCAAAAAAACTACAAAATGTAACTAAGCAGTGAATCATGGACTTACTGATTCTTCCAAATTCTTTATTTAGGTCTGAACTTTGCATTCTTAGATACCTAACCACTATCTAACCACTATCCCAAAGAGCAAAAGGCATGTAGTAGTAATGGGTGACTCACTGCTGAGAGGAATGAAAATGACAATTTGTAAACCAAACAACATATCAAGGGAGATCCAGGATCTGATGGGAAGCTAACCTGATTAATCAAGCACACTGGTCACTATCCCTTTCTGTTCATTGTTGGGACAAATGATACAACCAGAAAACTTCTGGAAAAAATGTTACAAAGGAGCTAGCAACATGTCACTCTCCGAAAGGCCTTGACCAATTAGAAGGGAATAGATCTGATGAACAGGTGACTGAGCATATAACTCTGTTCACTTAGGCACAAAGCCTGCTGGGTGCTGTTAGAAGAAATATCCATGTGGGTTCAGTTCCAAGTGGGGAAAAAGACACTGGAAACATGGAGACTGCTTGGAAGGATGGTTTATTGGTGGAGCAAGCTTGAACTCCCAGGTGGCAGTTGAAAAGGGGCAGAGATGCTGGAAGCCCTTGGGTTTTATGCCCTCTGTTGGAGTTTGAATTTGAGCTTGTGTTCTGATTGGTTGTCAGACTCCCATGGTGCCATGCAGGGGTAACTTTATAGGTTGTCTTTTGAGTCCCAAGCTTGGTTGAATCTTGCTGAGTTATGTAATCTTCCAACAGGCCATGTGGAGAGTTGGGCAAGCCCATCCTTGGGCAAGAGCCTTTTAAGTTGCAAATAAAGCTAGCTCAGTCTATTGCCTTCCAAACAAGTATCTGCTGGTGGAGGCAGGGGACTGGGGCTGAGTTTCTGTCTTAAGATTTCGATTTTGTTTTTCTATTTCTCTTTTAGGGGAAATATTTTGCCTTTTAATTTTTTTTTTCATTTTTCTAGGAGAGGAGTGGGTGTTAACTTCCAACAGTGCTTAGGGCCAGTCATTCTCTCTCAGCCCTGGGAAGCAGGCAATGGCCAACCATTTCTGCAATCTTGCCAAGAAAACTGAAGGGACTAATCCAGGCAGTTGTCAGGAGTGAACACCGTGTTATTTCAATTACATGGAATGATGTTATAAAGATGCTTTAAGAGGATGAAAAGAAGTGGCTATACTACTGGGAAGGCTCTGCATACACAGAATAGCCTACCTTTTGCAACCAGATAGCAAGTCATTGGCTGCTATCCTGAAACTATCCCAAATTATTATACAAAGTCAGCAACAGTATTCATAGGCTGTAGATGTGGACATTACAATGATGCATGCTCTGTCCCTTCTGATGGCATGTTGCTCATAAGTGGATGGCTGAGCTTGCATTGCAACACCATTCTGTCAAAACACTTGGATTCTGTGGGTGCCTCAGAAAGGTTTTTTTGCGACCCCTTACTTTTCTGCCTTCTCAAGGATGTAAAGGAAACATATTATAACTATTGTTGTCTGGCTTAGCCCTTAGTTTACAGCCTATATAGAAGTCCTCTACTAATCTAATTGATCTGTCAGGAAAGGCTTAACTCCACCATCATCATCTCCTGCAGCTGGCTAACTTTTTGCCTTGGCAATATAATTAGAACTATAATTCTAATATTCTACTCTATACTCAAGTTTAATGAAAAACTTTGATGAAGCTTGGTTCCTATATTCTGCATGGTGAGTAAATTGACCTTTTGAAACACTTGACTTTTTGTAAACAATGCAGCCTTCGGTTCTGAACTTACATATTGATTTAATAGCAGCTTTTTAGTCATTTTCAACAGGGCACTTTGGAATTTATTTCAGTGTGGAGCAGCTGTTAACAGGCTCCTGGCATACCTTTTTCAAACTTGTAAAAGCTGTTTACACAGTAATGGCTAATTATTTGGTTTTATCTGCTATTAAGTACTGAGGAAGGAGAAAGTGAATTTGGGCTAGAGAATCAATATATAAAACTGGAGATGTTTTAGGCGGATGTTTTAAAATTAGTATACAAAATGAACCCATTTCCAAATGGCTAATGATGTCCTAAAATCTATTCCTGTACCACTTGATTTTCTCCTTTCTTCACTACTTTGGATAACTTCCTTTCATATGCCTTAGTTGAAGTATCCTCTGTGGTAAGACATATTGTAATTTTCTATTTTTATCCTGACATTCAAGCAAAGGTTGCCTCCATTTATTCATCTTCCAATATCTGTTGCTAAGCAAGGCAATTGTTAAGTGAATCATGCCCCATTTTTTGCTGCAGTTATTAAGCAAATCACTGCAGTTGTTAAGTGAATCGTATGGTCCTCAAACGACTCTGGCTTCCCCTATTGAATTTGCTTGTTAGAAGCCAACGGGAAGGTCAGAAATGGCGATCACATGACCCTGGGACAGTGCAACTTTCATAAATACCTGCTGGTTGCCAAGCACCTGAATTTTGAACACATGGTCTGGGGGTGGGGTGGCATTTTGCAATGGTTGCCAGTGTCAGAACTTGTCACAAGTCTCTTTTTTCAATGCTGTTGTGATTTTGAACAGTCACAAAACAAGTGATTGTAAATCACTAAGGAAAATAAGCTTAATGTGCTTAGATCAGCACTGGGCTGTGGTATACCAGAAACCAGACGGTACAAACAAATGAAGCCCCATCTGCAGGATGCAGGCAGCATACAAAACCAAGCCCCCACAGGTCCACGGGAAAACCTCTTTCCATGGAACAGATCACTGGTGCCCAAAAGTTTGCGAGCCACTGGCTTAGATCAAAGGAAGGGGAACGCTACAGAGTTTTCCCCACCCCCAGCTATTCCACCCTTCACTCTTTCACTGCTGGGCTCAACTTTAGTTTTCAGCATTAGTCTTAATGTTTTGTCAGTTAAACAATGAATGGACCAAGGGGCACCATTGTTAGTCTGTGCATTAGGTCATCATTTAATCTTAATTCTGCCCTGGTGCAATTTCTTGCCATAAGAGCTTGGAGTCTTTTTTGTTGCTCCTGCAGGTATAGCTTAATAGATAATGCTGCTGCTAGTAAAAGTCATGATTAATGTAGGCTAGACAGACTACAGCAGAAGTTTATGATGTCAAAGAGCACCCTAGAGAGGAACGTTGATCTGTTATATAGAATAAGAGGAATCAGTAAAATTTTGCTTCAGAGTAACTTTGAAGTTTTATCTTAAAATAAGTCTCAAAATATTTCTCACAGCACATAACTGGGAATATAAAGACAGTTGTTTTTCTTCCAACAATGAATACATTATAGAGGGAATCCAGTCCAGTTTTCCATGGTAATGTACAAGTAGGCAGTGCTCCTCAAAATCTAACTAGTTTGTATTTTTTCTACAAAGGGCCAAATCTTACCCACATTTTGCTATAATGGGTAAATTTCTTTTCCAAATGTGTTCCGGTAAAGCCTTAGAAAATAGATCTGCCTTATAAGTACCAAATAGCATCCTCTGTGAATTAGCTCTTTAAGGCTAGAAAATGAATTTTGGACCAGCAGCTCTAAGTTTCTTTAAAATCAGATATAAAGATTTATTTCATTTCTTTCTTGCATTTTTTCCCAGATGCTCTAGACCAGGAGTGTCAAACTCACGGCATAACGTTGTCATCACTTTTTCCCCTTCACTAAAATGGGGGTGGACATGGCCAGTGCATGATGCATCCGGCCCGCAGGCTGCGAGTTTGACACCCCTGCACTAGACAATACACAAATATATATTGCTTCTCCAATTTTATTCTTGTGAGAACCCTGCAGGACATTAAACATAAAACAAAGCATAAAACGAAGTCTTCCAGTGAGCTCTATGGCTGTGTGAGGATTTAACATAGTAGAGGGAAAAGGCTATGAATAACTCGTCATATTTGAAAGTAATAGGGATTTGAAGCATTAAGAATGAAGTGTGGTTAGAGAAGTAGAATTTATTAAATACTAAGGTCACTTTTTGATGACCAGCCTTTCTGTTTCTCTATAGCTCTGATTCCAATACAAAGATTATTCAAGATGAACTTGGGCTATTTTGGCAGATGCATCCTTTGTCCTTCCTTCTTTCTGATCCTTTTCCTGCATGTAGAAGGTCAAGACGTATTGTTTCTCATTCCAGAATTTCAGGACTAGAATAATGGATTGAAGTTCAACAGAATGAGATTCTGACTGAATGTTAGAAAAAAAAACTTTTGTTAACCATTAAAAAAAGTTTTAACACTGAAACCAGTTTTCAAATAAGTAGTGTGCTCCCTTCACTGGATGTGTTTCAGCAGGGTCTGGACAACCATCTGTCAGGGTTGCTTTAATTTGAATTTATGCACTAGGCAAGGGATTGGATTAATTGGCCTAAATGGCCTCCTCCAGCTCTTTTATTCTGTTGACTATAATATGTATTCCAAGCTAGGCATTCATTTGTGAATTTGACCAGAGTTAATTAACCATAAACCAGCTGGAATTATTTATTTTGTTCCAAACAGGATACAGAGATGGAGTTTATCAATTTTGGACAGATCGGCCTTTCCCGCCATGACACTAACCCTTTGGATCATCTTTCCCCCTGAGATTAGTTTGGCCCTGTCCTTGCTAGCCTTGAAAAGTAGGCTTTGGACCCAAGCCAGAGGCCTGGGGTGTGGGTTAGAACCCTCTCCTGATTATATGGATGATCTGCCCAGCTGCTGTTTTATTTTCATTTGGTTTTTATGTTGTTATTTTATGTATTGTATTTGATTTATTGTAAGCCGCTTAGAATCACATAAAAGCCAGCCAAAGTCATATAAAAAAAGATGGGTGGCTGTATAAATCAAATAAATAAATAAATATGTTTTTTGTAACCGGTCAGTCTCCTAGTTGAGATGAACAGTGTAGAAATTTAATAAATAAATAAACCATCTTAAAAAAGAGTTGTTCATCGGGGGGGGGGGGGAGTATATATTGTGACTGTGCAGTTGCAATCTGGGTCACAACACCATTTAATCACTATGGGATTCATCTGGCACCACAACTGAGAATCACAATCTACTGGCTATAATTATGGCAATGGAAAAATGACCAAACATTCCAATACAAACACATTATTTCACAACTGCATTTCAAGGTTGGATGGAAGAACCTAAGTGGTAGGATTTTTGTTGTGATGTTGCAACTAAGCAGCAATACTGTATGAAGCATTTGGCAAACCTGGTTATATTTTTATAAAATGTTACAAAGAAAATCCTGTGAAGGTAATGCTAACAAATATACAGAAGATGTTATCTCACTAGAGATGATGAGTATGGTAGACAACCACCACCACCCCACACACAATTGATAGAAAATTAGTTTCCACTACACCGAACAAGCTGTTCTTTACTTGAACCTATGATAACTGCTATATGTGTTTTTTTCTTCATGAGGATGTGTTCAAATTATTCCTTTGTAAGGCATGAAAAAAGAGACCTAATTTTACTGAAAATGGTTCCTGTCAGGCAAGTTTTTGAACCACTGCTCAGAGGAGTGGGAGGATGAGAATTCTACTGTTTTTTTATGGTAAGGTTCTGTAAATATGTGTGCTGAGTAGATTGTGACATTTGAAACATTGACTTATTTACATTTATGAAAGCATTCTCTGCAAAAGTTAAGACTAAATGATTCATTGCATAGAATAATGCACTACAAACTCCAGCACATCTGAGTAAAATGAGTTCTTATTTTGTAACTGGAAAACTTCTACTAATGAACTGATAATATTTATGAATGGTGTTTTCTTAATAGCAATAATGTCAAATGTCCAGGATTTTTCCTCTCAGACATCTAGAAGAATGCTGCTTAGATCCAAAGCCTATTATGCAAGAAAAACAAAGATGTCAATCAGAGTTGCCAGCAAATCAGTATTTATATTCTGACTTTATTGGACTAGTGTCACCAATTTGTCAGCTTGGCAACATGTAGGCTCCACAGTGATACCATCCTTATCTTCTACCTCTTTTCTTCTCTTTTCCTGCCCCTCCCCTCCTTTTTTGAAAATGCAGCATAAAGTTTGATATACTACAGAGCAGGTAACTGAATTTCATAACTGTCCCTATATCATAGAGTTTGTGAGAAATTAAAATGATGATTGGGTTTAGCGATTGGCTGTATTTGGGGTATTTTGATACTGTCTAGTCTACTGTCTCTAGATGGGCCCAGAGGCAATGAAAGGGCTCCATGATATTTTTAAAGAACACTTCTCTGCAAAAGAGAAGTGTTTTTAAAGAACACTTCTCTGCAAACGCCAGCCCTGTAATTTCAATTTCATTTTGTATTTTTATATTCCTTTTAAACTAAGCCCTTTAGGACCAATTTTAAGTTTATGATTACTGAATTGCTTCAAACCTCAGGTGGAAACTCACATGATGCCAATCTCCCCCCCCCCCCAATTTTCCACACACAAGAAGCATTTCTGCATTTTTTGTATGAAGTGATACATCCCCTCCCCAATATTTCATGGAGGAAAACAAGGATAATTTTATGCCTTCTGGGTGAAATTAATATGAAGTCTGAAAATTCAAGGTTACTGAAAGTATCACTTGAGGCTTTTTACAATGAACCTTTCTTATTACAAGTCTTTTAACTATTAGTTTAGTTATTCATTTTTTTCAGCTTCAAGAACTAAACACTATTGTTTATTAATTTGATGACAAATGGGTTCTATTTGCTGTAGAGTGAAATGGAAGGCTATTCTGTTTATTAGATATATTGAAGTTGTTTTTTCTATTCCTGTATTATAAATCATTTTTATCCTTTAATATACACAAAAAAGAAAATAGAATAAAAAATACAAGAACAAATTGGAAGAGAGGAGAAAAGGAAAAAGGAATCCATGAAACATAATATTGTATATAGAAAATATTTTTGCACACAATTGTTTAACATATTTAAAACATTTGCTACACAGAGTAATATTGATCAGCTTTTCCATTAGGCCAATAGAACGTCAGTCCAGAGAGAAAGTGAACATGTATCATCAATCCAGGTTTGCAATCCTGGGGTGGATTGTCTTTGCATCATCAAAAAATAACCTTTCTTGCTGCATCCCATGCTTGATAAAGCCATAATCTTTCAAACAGTCCTACATTTCAAATATTGGGCTCAGTTCAAAATTATATTAACTTCTTCAAATCATATTACTCCTTGTAAAAAATCATAATAACAAACATATAGAAATTATACCAACATGGAACAATAGTGGAACAAACCCAAACACATGAATGAGGACCCCCACACACACCCATTTTATGCTTCCAAAATAATAAAAAGCATGCAAGAAAATCTGTTGCTCAGTTATCTGATATTATCTGAATATTATAAGAAACATACTTGATATTCTTTAAAACACTTAATTATTCATTTGTTAAATGAGATATTATAGCACTTTATTCCAGTGTTTTTTTCAAATTCTAATGTATACCTCTTCAAGTCTTTATGTGTGTGCTTTTTTTGTTTATATGTGCTTAACGACAACAATTATGCTGGCAACTCCCCATTGCTAAGCATTGTGATCATTGAATGAAACATCCCATGGCATGATTGTGGTGGATTTACAACTTCACTTCCACTTTTGTAGTTAAGCAAGATATCACATGACTATAAATTTTTTATTTCATGTCTGTATTCTTCATCAATTCTGCTGGTTTTAAGACGCTTGTGAAGCATGCAAATGGTGATCATTAAAGTGTAATTGGTCTCAAGTAAATGGTTCCAACTTTAATTTTCATAAAGGCAGAAGATACTGATCAAACTAATGAAAACAGTTTGATTATTGATCAACTAATGAAAATATCTGATAAGCTAATGATAAACTAATAAAAATATTGATCATAGTCAGCATCAGGTGGAAAACAAAATAATCTATCTTTAGAAATTGGCCTACTTTCCTATTCTTTGGTGGATACCAATACAACATCTTAGACTCTTCTGCATCCTGAGGGAGATGGGCAATTTAGAAGTACGATACCTACAGTACATACACATACATAGTACATACATACATACATACATACACAGAGTCCTCTGAGTGAGTTAATATTAAAGGTTTTCAGATGGTTTTGTTCCCTGAGTGGGGAGCTCTATTTAATTTTACTATTTACTTGATTTACATATAACTCCAATTGGCAATTCATTCTGAGAAACCCATAAATAGCATGAATGAATAATTTAAAACAGCACAACAATGACAATGGCAGCAATCACAAAACCGAAGTAACAATTTGTCGAAAAGTAAAGGAAAAAAATAAAAGCCAGAATATGTTTTTGTCAGAAAAAAAATCTGCTGTCAGCCTTACTGTATGAGCCAAATTAAGAAACCAATGCCATTACAAATGCAGTGAACATGCATCATGTATTATAACATGATGAGATAACATGCATCATGTTCTTTATTTTAGAAAGCTGTCCTGTAAATTTATTTTTCAAAAACCCACCATTGTCTTTTATTTTGGTTTTTTTATTTTTACCATAAAAATGGTATCACAATGCAGTCTTTAACATTCATGTGAAAATATAGAAAATGAATGGTCTTTTTAAAAATAAATTTACACATACTCTTTGATTTTATATACAGGTGAAACTTGGAAAATTAGAATATCGTGCAAAAGTTCATTTATTTCAGCAAATGCAACTTAAAAGGTGAAACTAATATATGAGATAGACTCATTACATGTAAAGCAAGATAGTTCAAGCCGTGACTTGTCATAGAGATGATTATGGAGTACAGCTCATGAAAATCCCAAATCCACAATCTCAGAAAATTAGAATATTGTGAAAAGGTTCACTATTCTAGGCTCAAAGTGTCAGCTAATTAAGCCATAACACCTGCAAAGGGTTCCTGAGCTTTTAAATTGTCTCTCAGTCTGATTCAGTAGGAAGCACAATCATGGGAAAGACTGCTGACCTGACAGTTGTGCAGAAAACCATCAT
>JAEANM010012473.1:0-14794 GCA_017656035.1 Myanophis thanlyinensis | reverse complement strand
TATTTATTCACACACACACACACATACTTCTTTTTTGAATACTTAACTGTAACAAGTTGCAGTTCGTTTTCACTTTTGAAAATGAAAATGAGAGCTATTCATTGCAACCCTAGTCACAATTGTCCATATTTAAACCACTTCTAGAAGATTAGTCATCCATGGCAGGATGTTCATATCTACAAAGTGGGGTGAAGACATTTCCAAATGAAGGATTAGTTATAGTTGCATTACAAGAATGATCAAATAGGGCAGAAGAGCAATAGTACATGTTGCATATGAATATTCCTTTCATTCCCCAAATATGACAATTGGTGTTTAAGGCAATATCAAGCTATTGAATTCTCAGCATGGAAAAAAAGAAGATGGGGTAATGGCATTACTAGTGAAGAATGATTCATATGGACACATCTTTGAAGATGTCATAAAAACATGTGTTCAGCCATTGAGGCAGGCTCATCACCTGCTAGCTACTACATCGTTTAATCATGAAAAGTGGTTCTTAGCAACGCAACTAGAAATCTGAATTCAAGTGTTTCAGAGCTTATTTCAACATAACATTAATTTTTCCTCCACCAAAGAATAGCTATTGAGAAATGCATTCAATATGCTACAGTACAAGGCAAAAATCCCTGTAGATTAAGGAAGAAAGATTTGTGAGGAAAAAAAACTACATCAGAACTAACTCTTTTTAAAAATGCTTAACATTGCACATCTCGTACTAAAGGTACCAAAAATCTGGCCTAAGGAGGACTTTGAGAATAATTCTGCAACTTCCTACTTGGTCAAAATATACAAGATATGTTGGATGTCCAATATTCATAAAATATTGAACAATACAAAAAATAACCACACCCTCTCCTAGATTGATCATACTATTTGCTCTCAAGCTAACATAATAGTCTCAGTTACAAAGAAGGACACAGTACTTGCCTTTTACTGGAACAGTAAGGAAATAGAGAATTTCACCAAGAAAATGCAAACTAAGGATTCATTTCTCCATTGACTTTAAAAGTATAAAAAAGTAAGCTGCATGACTCCATGTGTATCTATATGGGAAGGCACCAACATCTTCTGAAAGGCGAATGGGATTGTGGATGTTAAAAGTGTGTTTTATGAATGATTATGCCCACTGTGGCAGCCATTTTATGATGGAAATGTTCTCAAAATCAAATTTTAGAGAGCATGTACTACAGTAGTTCTTATTTAGTGACTGTCTTGTTCAGTAACTGTACACAGTTATGACAGTGATGAAAAAGTAATTTTATTATCAGTTTTTGCATTTATGACTTCCTTAGGTCTGCAAAGCAAAGGAAAGGTAAAATAGCATCTTAAGCACAGCCATCTTTTCACTTAATGACTGCTTCACTTAATCATGGTTATAGGTCCCAATTTTGGTTATTAAATGAAGTTTACTTCAAATTGGTTGGAAAGGATTCTGAGACCAATTCTACCAAAACAAAACAATGCTTTCTTAGAATAAAAATCTCACTTGTTTTCATAACAGGACAAAAATATGATTTAGCATGAAATAATCCAAGCTTTCAAAGCTCACCAGCAGTGTCTCCCCACCCTAAGCTATAACTGAGACATCCCCAAAATATACTAAAAATAATGTATCCTTTTTTCTTATCTGACTGCAGAAAATTTGTATTCTTTATTACTTTGCTGCTACCCTTCTGTAAGCAGGTCACTTTAACCTGGGTTGTAAATTCCTGGCACTAAGACAATGGGTTCACTGGAAATAACATACTTTTCTGTGCTTCATTTATATTATTAATGTGCTTGCACTAAGATATTAATAACTTTTTATCCACAGTGGTCCCATACCACTGTGAAAGAAAGGTCAACTACGTCAGGAATGTAGGGGATAGAGATGATTGCAATAAACTTAAAAAAAAAAAACATGAATCAACCTGCTATCATAAAACTTACAGCATAAGGATAAGTTAGCATTTAACCTTTTTAATGTATAGCACTCCATTCTTATTCATTATATTTCAGATGTGGATGTTAGCTGCTGACAATTAGTAGGAATGGGAAGAAAACCAGTAGGTTTTTTTAAGGCTGATCGATCAAAACAAACAGTGTTCATTTTCAATCAGTTAGCGGTAGGAGTCTCTCTACCTGACCAGACAGGACAGCAGAAATGCAAAAAATATAAACATGCTTATCACTTTCAGTGAATGAAACTTGAGAACATCTAAAAAGACTATCTCTTTTCTGCACAAGTGGAAATATAGAAAAACTGCACCTGGATTTGAAGTTAGACAAGGTATAAATTCTGCTATCATCTTTTCCACTTGCTCAGAAACTGCCAACTGCAGTTCTAGAATTAGCGTAAAGATTTAGTTTCTGGTTATGTTCATTCAGTCTTTGGAAAATTACCTGATTCATGCCTCTGCTGGAGGTGTGTGATAGTTAAGGGATTGAGTTCAGTACAGAGATATAAGTCAAATTTCTTTATCACTGAGTGAAGTTTCATGTTCTTCTTTGGAAACAATTTTACTGAGATTGGTAGAACCAACTGCCAAGTGAGGATATGCACAATTAGTCCAAGTCTTAATTATTTTTTTTAAAAAAGCTCTTTCACACTGACTGTTATGACATTCTGTACTTATAAATTACAGTTTAAAAGACATTCAAAAGAAAAAAAAAAAGGAAAACAAGAAGGTCTCTGAGAGAATTCACTGAATGCTGTATCTGCTGTCTGAATACAGAGGCTGTTCTGAGTGAGAAGGCTGATGACTCTCAGATCTTCCAAACACAATCTCTGTAGTTCCTTTGAAATTTAGTTTAAATCCAGAATCAAGCCTGCATCCAACAGGGAAGGCCCGAAGGAGTAATTACCCTTTTCTCCTTCATTGCAAAATCAATAAAACTCTGTTATGAAGACCCAAGAACATCTTCACTACTTGCATTTAAAGGTACAACAACCATACCAGCATAAAAATAGAATCACATAGCTAAAAGAGCAATTTTAAACAACACTAAGCTATTGACCTCATTGGAAGCCTGGAGAGAGGGCTTGGTAAAGAAGAAGTCCTCCTTTTCCTCACTCTCTTTTTCTCTCCCTTAACACATCAGACTAAGCAGACTTTTTAAAGATATATTTCAGAGGCACACACATCCCACTCACAAAATGACAGAAGTAGAAACCAGAGTGTGTAGCATTTTCATCATGCTCCTCCTCTTATTGGCTGCTTGATCTTTCTGGATCGAATCTCTCCATCTTGGCCTATGTGATTCAGTCAACCTCTTTTCTTGGCTCTTCAAGCCGCAGTCCTTCCCCATTTGGTCTATTGGATATTTTCTTCATTGGTAGAGCAGTTCCACTCCTTCACTTGTCTCCACCCCCAGTATTTTGTCTCCTTTGCACTCAGTTCCATACTTTCAAATATTTTTAACTCTTGGGTGTTTTTTTTCCTTCCTGCAGACAAGTCCTCCTTGCCCAGGTCCCCTACTTCTAATTGCTTCCCTGATTCAAGTTTGCCTAACATCTTCCACTTTTTATGTTCCATTTGCTTTTTCTAGAAGTTCTTATCCCCTTCACACCAAATTCTAACTTCCTTCAATTACAGGATTTTGCAGATTTTATTCTATTATGTAATGCCTTGCCAACCTCTACCAGTTTGCATTACACTTTAATTCCAAGACAGCTCAATTGGCCCAATTACACCACCACTGAGGAAATTGGTGTCCTGTGGGAAATGCTGCCATGAGGTGACAGTTCAAGGAAAAGCTAAGTCACCTTTTGCTTAAATTGTCCATTTTGGTCCTATGATTATTGAAGATGATTAACCACTCATTAACCACAATTATTAGTTTTCTTGATATAGTAAATGTCCTTGGGAAGTATTGCATGTTAGAATTAAATATATTATGCAAGCAAGTTATAAAAGAACTCTTGTATAACTCTTGCTTTATACTTGATAAATCTGGAACACACTTAGATAATGAACCTTCCTTTCAGCTTCCCTATTAACCATTCAAGTAGACTTTAAATTTTAACTCTTCTCACTGGAGTGTTGATCACTGGATGAGCAGAAGAGAACAGATGTGTTAAGTGTCACATTAAGGACCTTTTCCCATTGCCGAGTTGAAAAGTTATCCACAAATATTTGAGCTGGTAGAAATGCATACTGGTACTACCACATTCACAGTAGATTTTAACTTAATAGTGTCCAAATAAGGGAGGTTGTAAGAACCTACCCCAATACCCATTTGCTTACATCAATACAGTTAGGTATAACTTAAGCCCAACTTTTTCTTGGGTTGGCTGAAAATAAAATAATTTCAAGGAGACAGCACCAAGGACAGATATTACTAAATCTAAATAGTGATTAGTGTTTCAGAGTGATTATATTAAACAGTGGTTCTCAAAGTGTGATATGGGGCCATTGGGGACCCCCAAAGTCAATTTTTTTAAAGTTTAAAAATTAAAAACTGCTGGTATTGGTATGAAACGCCCTTTGCTCATCCCATAGAAGCTAATGACCATTGCTAATGCCAACCTTCTAACTTTGAGCCATGGTGGTGCAGTGTTTAGAGTGCAGTACTGCAGGCTACTTCTGCTGACTGCCAGCTGACTATAATTTGGCAGTTCAAATCTCACCAGGTTCATTGTTGACTCAGCCTTCCATACTTCTGAAGTCAGTAAAATGAGAACCCAGATTGTTGGGGGCAATATGCTGACTCTGTCAACTGCTTAGAGAGGGCTGTAAAGGATTATAAAGCTGTATATAAGTCTAAGTGCTATTGCTATTGTTTAACTAGCACAAAGCATTCATTTGGGTATCTGTGTGAATATATGAACAACTAGTAGGTAACTAAGGTTAAATGCAGACTGTCACAAGTACAGTTTTATATCAACTCAAGAACAAAATCATAGATTAGAAGGGGCCAAAAAAGTCATTAAATCCAACTTCCTGTACTCTGTAGGATTCACTACACCATCCCCAATAGAGGACCACGCGGTCTCCAAAAACCTTCAGTGAAGGGGAAGAAACCACTTCATACAGTAATCTATTCCCATGATTGACAGCTGTTACTGTCAAGAAGTTCTTCTTAATGTCTAATTTGTATCTGTGTCCTTGAAGTTTCATCCCATTAGTTCTAGTCTCCCTAGAGCAAATGAGAATCAGCCTAAACCCTCAATAGTGTGACTGCCCTTCAAATATATAAAGACAGCTAATATCCCCTCTCAACTTTCTATTCTGCAGACTAAACATATGTCTTTTAACTGGTCCTCATAGGATTTGGTTTCCAGCCCTTTCAACATCTTAGTAGCCCTTCTCTACTATCACCCATAAAGACATCATAAGAAGTGAATTACTTTCAAAGCTAAGCTGATTATTAACAGGGACTTCTTAGTACTGGCGTGTATTCCTTTGAAATAGTACCATATAGATACTTTCAAAGATTGATTGATTTAGGCAACAAAGATAGGCTACCACTTAATAAATTAAATAAACAATCTGTCATGGAAGTAATGGCTTTCCATGGGAAAATTTCTAGTCATTAGTCTACTCAGGATCACTGTTTGTGGTGTGTGTGTATGTGTGTGTAAAACTGTCTAACTGAGAATGTTACCTTGCATGTTATCTTCAATGGTATTTGCTATACTATTCAATATATCTTATTTCTTATTTTATCATTACTCACTAAAGACAGTATTGCTAAAGTTTATGTCTGTCTTCTGGAGCAAATGGCAAGTGTTAGATTAAGATAGACATAGATCACTGTGACTATTTAGGACTCTCTTGACCTTTGCTGCTATTTCAGGAATATCTATAATATTATGAATCTTTGTGCCATTAGCCCCAGGCTCCATTAAATTGCATTTGCTGGAAGAGAACTACAGCAGAACTTAGACATGCATGCACACAGAGACACAAGCCTTGCTAGATACATTAAAATAGCAGGGGTCCAATAAAGCAGCCATTATGAATCTTTTACTCTTTTGTCCTTAGGGAAATACCTTGACTCTTAAAGAATTTTTATACCCTTGGGAAACATGATCTTAGGACCTGTAATCTGTTTCTTTTGTCTTCTTGTGTTTATACTTCTCTAATGGCACCAGTGTTTGCATTTATTGAAAAATTCCTGTATAAAAGTTCGAGCTGATGCACAGTTAGAATATCTTTATAATCATTAATCAAGAGACACATACTGTAACACTTATCTGCAGATATACACATGCAAAATGTCTCCCTCTTAACTCAACTAAAGTACTGCTCCTAGTAAACATGCAGTATATTTCTCTTCCTGAAATTTTAAAATAAAAATATTTCCCTATATATGGAACTGTTTGCTACAGTATACTCCTCCTGTCCTTGCCAAAGTTACTCCAAAGACCCTGGCCAGGTTGATTTCTGTGTGAGCCTGGATCATTATTGCATGTATAATGATATTCAGGCTCAGCATGCAAGTCACCATACAAGCCAATATATTATATGGATAGCATTGGCTGGGAGCAACCTTAACCAGGGTGCTTTTTTAGTGAACTTTCCAACTGAAAAAAATTGGAACAGTTCTGCACTTTCCCATATGAAGAAAACAATCTTGAAAGTGTTTGGCATGAGGCTCCCAACAGACTGACATGTCATCATTAGTGATTTGAATGCACGAATGACTTGGCATGTCATTTTGTTCTCAAGATTTCTCAGTGAATTGGAATTATGTAAATATGTAAGCAACTCAAGTGCTGAATTCTGGAACATTACCACCTTATTTTGTCTTCTTTTAAAAAAAGAGTATATTATAAAGATAGAAGCAACTGGATGCACTGCTTTAATGAAAAGAAAGACTAGGGCAGACACGATAGCAGTGTTCCAATATTTGAATGGCTACCGCAAAGATGAGGGGGGTCAACCTATTTTCCAAAGCACCTGAACACAGGACAAGAAGCAATGGATGGAAACTAATCAAGAAGAAAAGCAACCTAGAACAAAGGAGAAATTTCCCGACAGTTACAACAATTAATCAATAGAACAGTTTGCCACCAGTAGTTGTGCATGTTCCATCACTGGAAGTTTTTCAGGAGAGATTGTCTGATATGTTATAGAGTTTTCTGCCTGAACAGGAGTTTGGACTAGAAGACCTCCCAGATTCCTTCCAACTCTGTTTTTTTCTGTTATATTGTCATTCAGAGGTGATTTTAAGATGCAAAACATCTCAGATTTGTAGGAAGAGAAACTTCTACTAAAAGGCAGTTCACTTGCTAGTCGTTTTGATGTTGTTAATGATATATAGCCTCATTATCCGACATCATGATTCAGCTAAGATGTATACAGGTTCACAAACAAGTTTTTTTATAAGGAATGCCTAGCTGGATGAAGATTGCCTTCTGTGAGAAAAGAATTGCACATACAATTGGCTTCTGGAGCATACTCCCTCTCCCCTTTTAGCAATATACCCTCCATAATTTAAGTATGCATCTAAAATGCAAACTGTGGATACAGTCAGCTTATATATGTAAATAATATCTCATGGCTGTATAAAAAGTGAGTCATATCTGGGCAGAACAAAGGGAATGAGTATGATTCAAAACTCCTGCAAGATTTCACCAGCACAATAGACCTGAAGGTGAAAAGAAACCTTGCAAATGAAGCACAGTGACAGGAAAGATATATCTGAGATCTTAGCTTCCTTTGTGAGGACAGAGACCTATCTCCCTCTTTGATACTGGGGCATCATCCTAATGATCATTGGTTGACATTTGGTGGCAAACTGGGTTATATAATGGAATAGCAGAAAATAATCTTATAGGAAACCAGCTCCTGAAAGCATTTCTGGATGCAATTTAAAATCTTGGAAGCATTCTAATACCTATGACTGCAATTATTAAAAAGTTGGGAGGGGGGTATTTCACCATGATTAACGTTCTCTATTTTAAGACATAAAATTATTGGTACAGTTTGTTTTACAAGGTAAAAACTTGGTTTAAAAAAAAAAGACAAAAAACTCCAAGTAATATCTTTAGATAAAATATGTTATTGTAGTTCATAAGCAAAGCTCATCCTGAGCTACTATTAGACCTATATGAATAATGAAAAACAAATTGAACCATTTATTATAAAACATGAAATCCATCAAATTATTTCAGTAATACATTCATAAATTATCCTCATATTCCCATAACTGGGTGAATAATATATTCATTTAATAATTTATTTCAAATATCTAATGAAATTAATCAAGTTAATTACTCATAGATCTTTAATAGATCAAGTACTTTCCCTAGAATAACACACTGTAATGGCCTATATGAAAGATATTACTATGTAGGTTTATAGATACTGAAATACATACAGATATAGTTATACACACAGATATGAAAATTGCTGTCACTATCTGTCAGAAGAAATAAATGAATAGTTTTGGATTATGCTTCATCTTATTTTTCATGACTGACAGTGATAGGAATTTGTCCAAAACAATCAGTGTGTATTAGTGTTTGTGTGTATAATCAAAATTTTTCAATAAGTTAAATAATAGAAGATAGAAGATATTTATCAAAAGATAGAAGGTAAAAAAGAAACAAAAAGGAAATGAAAAAAGAAAATATACAATGATATTTGTCCTTTACCCTTCTTTCTGTTCATTAATTATAATCCTAATGTTTCCCCTATCCTCGTGCCTTTTTAATCCCCAAATTTTGCCAACAATAATCCTGCTGCAATTGTGATATACAATACAAATTTTCCATATATACTGTATATATATTAATTTCTTGTCCATAATACCCAGAAGAAATAACTGGTTTCCTTGCAATGTTAGTCTGCAGTATCTTTTGCATCAGTGGATGGATTTGCACTCAAAACCTGTGTTTTTAAAACTTGGATTTATTCACAAGTCCATCACACAAAAAGTTCCCTCTCCCTTTTGGAACCACTTCCAACACTGTTTTAATGTTTCTTTATACATGTGAGATGACTTAGCCAATATCACATACCATTGGTACATCATTCTATAAAAGGAATCATGATGCCTTTTCACTGTGATTGGTTAATACTGATTTAAATACTTTGTTGCTACTATTTATTATCTGTGATCAGTTACACAAGTACACCTTGAATAGAAATAGGGAATACAAATAAAATCAGTAATATGAATCTTAGTACAAAATAGTTCTCAAGGGGAGAAAAGAAGAAGGAAATATCATTTATCTTTTTTTTTTTTAAGAGAAAAATGCTGGCTGGGAAAGCCTTGCAAGTTGAAATCCCTGCATCTCAAAGTTGCCAACATTGATAAACACTGTGGTAAAAAATGCTATTAACTGAAAAGCATAGTGGCATCAACTACCTGCTGAGGTGACTGGCCAGGAGGACATCATGAAATCCTAATTTTACTCAATGAAAAACACAAGTTTCCAAAAGAGATAGATGGCTGTCCATGATATGGCAATGCTGCTGCCAAGATGTTTTGATTATATGATAACATGCATGCTCCGTACATGTGCAACTATGCTAAGTACTATTGAACTGGTCTATGACATAAATGAACAGAGTAGAACAGTTTTAAATACTGGATGGAAACCCATCTGGAAACATCAGATTAGTGTAAAACTTCTGTACAACTTGTACAACACATCCATAAAGACAATAATGAAAGGAATCTCAATATTGAAGTTAAGTCAAAATGGAGCATTAAAGTATACCCTAATGAAGTTGTTTCAGATAAAAAGTGGTTTTCTGCACTGGATACTTGCATTGGACAGTGAAGCCTTGCATTGGACAGGAGTTGATCACCCAAGTCTCCTCCAACCATTACATTTTATGATTGTTACAGTATTAACATAACTCTTATGAGAGTGGCATCAAACCTACATTTCTGTAAGCTTTTTGTTCATGTAATTTCATTGTCTTGCATCCTTCCTTTTTCCTCATTTCTTTCTATCAGAACTAATATTATTTTGGTAATAAGAAGCAATAGTAAACATTTTCAAGAGACTATTTCATTAATTCTGACAGGAGTAGATAATATATTATGAGGGAATATATAGCAAGGGCAGAAAGGGAAACTAATTGTCCTAATAGATTTTCTTCTCAGTCTTTAAACTCTGTACATCAGTGAATAATTACAGCAGCAATAAAATATTCCTGGGTAACTGCAATACACATTACTATTCTGGAAATGATTACATATACGAGTTAATGAGTTTCACTGGACTAAGCTTGTTGGTATTTGGGCATTCATCCATACAAATAAGCCGAAAGACACATATTGTTTTCATAGTTAATTTAGTGACGGGTTAGATTAGAAGAAAACCATTCTCTTCAAGGCTTAGAAAACATGGTAGCCCAAATTTGTAATCAGCAGAAATACAAGTGATAACTCTTTCACTCTGGTTCTGCCTAGCTGCAAGTGTCCAGGAGAGCCAAACCAAGGACTGAATTTAGGCTTAGACAGACAGATGGACAGACTGAGAGACAGACAATGTCCTGTGCCTAAAAGAAGGCATGATCATCAATAGCTTTGCTAAGTGGCCAGGGGTAGAATTCAATCAAGACCATGTGACATGAGAAAGCAGTAGATTTGCAAATGTTTCCATATTACTAGTGTTCTAAACTCTGCATCTTACATCTATATAACCTGTATCATGCAGTAAGAGCTCACACTTATTTTATGTGGTAATAGTACTTATTTCTCCAGTGCTGTATATTACCATCATAGAATAGGCCTCTGGACAAAGGTGGGTTTATTAACCTGTCAATAAGTTTAGCAGTGTCAATCTCATTTGACATTACGGTAAGTGGTTTTGGGTTTTAGAATTTTGCTGTTTAGAACATTTCCTGACAAAATGACAAGTCAAGGCCATTTCTAACTCCAATGAGTCTGGGAAGACCTAGGAAATTACATCAGATGACTCTGGAATATCAGCCTATCAGACAGCATCACAGAAATACCTGAGGCTGAGTTGACTGCAAAGCATCCAAAAGAACTGGAAGCAACAGAGGATAATGGGGCTGATCTGGGATCTTTTCCTAATCCTAAACCATGTAGTGTTGAGCAAAGGGCAGAAAGGATATGGTCTGTATAATTCTTTCATGAGGCAAGGCCGTTCCCACCAGCAATTGCTTCTATCTGGTGGGAGCTGTATTTTAGCTCTAGCAAACAACCCCTTAGTGCAGTGTTTCTCAACCTTGGTGACTTTAAGATGTTTGGACTTCAATTCCCAGATTTCCCCAGCCAGCAAAGCTGGGAATTGAAGTCCAAACATCTTAAAGTCACCCAGGTTGAGAAACACTGCCTTAGTGGGAACAACCATATTATCTGGAACTTTTTTTGTTCACCTTTTGAAAACCTGCCTCTTTTGGACTTCTACACTTTGACTGGACCAAACTATGACTTATCTTGCACCTTTGGACTGCCTTTGGGCAACAGCTCTGTCCATTGTTCAAGGCAACTGCCCCTCAGGAGGAGTTGTGCTCAAGAAGATTATGATGTGCATTTGAGGCTGTGTTCTTTTTGTCAATTTCACATCGCAATAAAACTACAGCTTTATCTGCACGCATTTATGTGTTGAGGGGATCAGAACCTTAATTGATGCAAGTAAAGCTTTGAAAAAGAGAACAAAAATAACTTGTTATTAGGCATTATTAAAATCTGATCTCTAAAATGCTTCCTTAAAGAGAAGAGCAGAAGGCAGGTGCTGTTCTTATCTTCCAGGAAAGATTAAATGACTTGCATTAAGACAACATTTTTGAAAGAGCGTATTGATTGATTCATTTAGACAACTCAATAAATATTTTAGAGCAATTCATTCAATTAAAGTCATATATTTTCCTTGCGACTATGACTATCTACTAACACAGGTTAAATGGCAGGTTTAGGACTACTGAAGAGCAGTATTTTTTAACATTATAGTTTTTCCACCAGCACGGACATCCATAGGGAAAGTAACTGGCTCCCAAATGGTGGGCGTAACCAGATGATCAAAATCCCATTGCTTTTTAATATTTGTGGTATACTTAATGGAACAAAGATAAAATGAGTTTTGTTTGCCTGATCATAGCCTCCATTTTGAAGCCACTCACTATGCTATAGATTTGCATGAAGATCTACATTGGTAGAACAGCATTCAAATAAAATGAGTTATTATTTTATATACAGTCTCTCTTTGACCTTTGCAATCATTTATTATTTATTACAGATCAAAACCATAAAAAAGACAAAAGACAAAATGTAAGTACAAAATGTAACTTATGATCATAGAGTTACAACTGAAAACAAATAGGAAAAAAAACCAATCATTTTATGAACTTATTATTTTCCAAATGACATTCTTCCAAACCTTAAAATCTGCCCTGCTATACTACCAAATTCTTAATACTACGCTGGCAAGCATAATCCTGGTATTTATGTAAAATGATTAATATTGATTTAAATTATTAATCTGGTTTTATTTATCCCAAGTGTTAAAATTGCATTGTTCTTTTGGTGTTAAAGTGTGGATATCTTTTTAACTGTTACAGCAAGCTTTTTGTTCCTGAGTGGCATATAAAACACTGTAAATTAATCAGTAAACAAATCTTCAAAGTTAATTTGAAGAGAAGACTATGATGGGTGATGGTGATTGGAGACTCCTACTGAGAGGGATCAAAGCAGCAATCTGTTGTCCAGACAATCTATCAAGAGAAACTTAATGCCATCCTGGGGCACTCATTCAGGATGTGATGGAAAGACTACCAAGAGTCCTTAAATGCATTGACATATATCTGTTTCTACTAATCCACAAAGAATAAATGACACAGCCAAACATAGCCTTGAGAATTGCAAGGGATTAAAAAACACAGGGCAGGAGAGCGAAAAAGCTGGAAGCAGAGGTGATGTTTTGTTCAGGTCTTCCTGTCCAAGATAATGCCTCAGAAAAGAGAGAATAATAGTGTAAGTGAACAACTGGCTATCTAGATCACACTTATAAGAATATTTTAGATTCTTTACTAATGGCACACATTTACAAGATCATCTGGCAGTGGGGAGGGCTATACCTCATAAAAAGTGAGAAGAATGATCTGGAATGTAGCTGTCATGGCCCCATCACATCCTGATTCCCAGAAGGAGGAGTTGGAACCAGAACCATCTGACAGGGATGGCACATCTCCTCTGGAGAATGTCTGGAGAGTTGGAGTCCCTGCTGTCCCAGGCTTCTCTGGCATGGTCAACCAGACAGGAAGCTGCCTAGGTCAACCAGACAGGAAGGTGGTCAACCAGACAGGAAGCTGCCTAGCCTCACAAACACAGGGAATAATCAGCTGCAGACAGGCAGTGGTGATGAGAAGCAGCAGATTCCCTCTGATGGGGAACAGCTGTCTTAATTTGAGGGCACCTGGAGTGGAGTGCAGGGAAGCTCAAGGGAGGTCTGTGAGGCTGCTGGTGAGGAGGCCATCACACCCCTCCTCACACCTGGCTTGAGTTGATTTAAGCAGAGGTCAGAAGAAGGTGTCTCTGTAGAGAACAATTGTTTTGCTTCGGCATATACTTCCCTGGCCTTGGAAAAATTCTGCTTTGAATCATTTTTCTGTCTTGTGGACTCTGGTCCTTGCCTTGTGGACCTTAAACCTTTTGAATGACTTACAGACATTACCTTGTGGACTTGCATCTTGTTTTTGGACTTCCTCACTGTCTTTATAAATCAACTCTGTTTTGTTTTGTTTGTGGGACTGGGTTGACTGTGTGTGGCTGGGCCTTTGGGGCTGTTTGGGGTGGAGTTTTATTAACTGTTTTAGAATCATTTTTTCATGGAATAACAGAGCAATAAAGGACTGTCAAAGTCTGCCTCTGCCTAGAAGACTTGGGTCATAACAGTGCCTGGCAAACCAGATCCAATAGACTTTAAACTTAATCTTACAGGTGAAATAGATGAGAGCCTAGAAAATAGTGTAGCAGAATTAACAGATACAAGTTTGACATCAGGACATAGAAAAAGGGTTAACTAATATCAGGTTTAATCTTCCAGGACACTCCAATATAGATATTAATGTAGCCATATTGAAAAACAATATAACATTCCTGGCACAATTAAGTGAGAGATTGCTGACCTCATATACATCAAAAGATTCCAAAGGATTTTTTTTCATGCACAAAAGATTTTAACTCATTAAAATTGTATTTGTAATTTACATGTAACTGAATTTGCATAACCACTCTGTCTTCCCCTTATTCTCCCTTTTTTACTCCTGATGTAAATCTTACATTATCATTATCATTAATATTATTATTAGTTTAACCCTAATCATAGTCCTAACCCTAGTCCTTTTTTTGCAAGTATAAATCAAGAGGCCGAACACACTCAATACTCCTGCCTCCTATTTTCCCCACAATGATAATCCTATAAAATGGGTTATGCTGAGACTGTGAGACAGAGTCACTGATTCAAAGTCACACAGCCATCTTTCATGCCTAAACATTGATTTA
The DNA here is from genome assembly GCA_017656035.1 of Myanophis thanlyinensis. Classification (NCBI taxonomy): domain Eukaryota; kingdom Metazoa; phylum Chordata; class Lepidosauria; order Squamata; family Homalopsidae; genus Myanophis; species Myanophis thanlyinensis. Next base: position 376 of record JAEANM010012473.1, on the reverse strand, counting down.
GCTATTCCACTGATGAAATGAGCTGCAGCTCAAGAAAACTTACACTTTGTAATGAAAGTTGTATTAAAAGATACTATCTAGCTCTTTCTGATTTGGGTGCACCATAGATTAGCATTATTCCCTTTTTACAATGTCACCAACAACACAAGGACTCTAACACTTCCATACAGAAGCAATGTCCCAAGAATCTTACCTTTAAAGTGCTCCATGGCTTGGGATCCGGGTATTTACGGGACCGCCTATTGCCACCATCAGCCTCCCGCCGGCCAGTATGTTCCCAAAGGGCGTGCCTCCTTGGTGTTCCATTGCCTGGACATTGTTGTCTGGCAGCCCCAAGGGTTTGAGCCTTCTCTGTGGGGGCACCCTCCCTTTGGAA
>JAEANM010012471.1:0-14794 GCA_017656035.1 Myanophis thanlyinensis | reverse complement strand
ACCTTGCCACATTTTCTTTGGGTCACTCTGTTGAAACTGTGACTCTATTTTCCTTCCATAGCGTTGTTTGGACTCTTATCATTTTCCGTACTTTATAAGCCGCAGTTTTGTATGGACCCAATATTGGACATAATTCAATATTATAATTCAATATTGGACATATTGAACATAATTCCTGTATTACAGTAAATACATATGTTCTCCCTAGTGTTGAGGAATAGAATCCAAGCATGGGCATGTCGCCATCTAGTAGATCTCTGGACTGAGCCAATCAACACGAAGTCTCCCTGCTGGTGGCCTCCCCAGTTTTTTGGCTCAGTCTGGAGATCAACATCAGTTTCTGGAGCTCCTTACTCCACTTTCTACATGCTTGAATTCTTTCCTTAGAACTACAGAGACATTGCCAATGATCCCTGCCGGCTGGCAGGTATTACACAGGAAGATCTTAGTCTTCCAAGCCTCTCCGGACGGTGAGAGCTTTGCCGAGAGATCTCAGTGTTCACATTCTCTGTTATTATGCCTGTGAATTCCTAGAGGGGAAAAGCACTGCATTTAGCCTTCATCCCAATGACTCAGGGTGTCCATCACCGTCCTGTTAATCAGCTTCCCAGACCGGTAGAGTGAGTGGCAAGCCTTTGGCTTCAGGGCTGTTGGGATGGCTTGCAGTCATAGTGAGTAGCAGACCCTTGGTCAAATAGCTGTGAAGATTGCTTAATGGATGGAGCGTGCAGGCAGGCCTTCAGCCAAATTGCTGCTTGTCTTACAAACAGAGCAGTGGAGCAATAGGCTGTTGGCCACATCGCTGTGTTTGTCTTGTTCTGGGCCAATCATCCTAGCCTTGTGGGCTCAGCACCCGGTAGGGTAAGAACTGTCGGCCCCGGGTTTTTAAGATGCCATTAGAGTGCTACAGTGGAGACCTTGTTGAGGAAATCCTGCACAGCGGCGACTGCACCGCAGGCCTTTGGCCACAGTGGCTGCAACTCTTTCTGTGCTGCACTAAGTGCCCCACATTGCTGGAAAGCACCCCCAGGATGCATTTAATGCTAGATTTCTGGAGAGAACTTGCCCCTCCCACCGGCCATTTTATAGACTTGTTACCTCAGGACAGTTATAAATGGGAAAAGGAACCTTCTGGTCAGGCAGCAACCTTAGACCCTTGGCCCTTCCCTGGCCCAACTTGGATTAAGGACAATTTCTTTCCTCATCAGTAATTTGATTAGGACCTTATTGCCCAACAAGGTTTTTCCTGTCCATTCTAAAGAATCCCTATTCATGGTTGTTTTGGGCAAACAACAGTGTAGCCTTTCTTGATGGTTTTCATTGTTGCTGGGCAGAGAAGAAGGCAGCCCAATAGTTCCTTCCTTTCAACTTCTCCCACCCAGCTACTGCTGCTGGCAGGGCACATCTTTCAGCCTTAACTGGGTCTAGCGATCAATCTATATGGATACTAATCCACAATTACAACCTGCCTCTATGGAGGTAACTCAGGTGCAGGATATACCTACCTTTCCTCAAGTGAAAAAAAAGCAAAGCAAGGGGTCAAAATGCACTTCCAGAAAGTTATCTGATAAAATCAAGGCTTGAGCTCTGCACAAGTCAACCGGTTCGGAGGACAGATTTGCCTCCAGTAGACAAGTGCCTAAAATCGGTGATAGGGAGTGGAATAATTCATCCCTTCAACCTATGTCTGCTCCAGCTCAGCATCGGCTCATCTCTTTATCACCAGAGGGGTGTAGGGATACAAATGAGGAGCAACAGGCAAACCCATCTCAAAACAAGTCGTGTCCTGTGGAGGCCACTTTCACCCCCATGGCTGCTGGCCTTAGGGGTTCTGAGGATCAACAGCAGATGTTTTCTGACCTCAAAACCATGCTTGCACAGGCCTTGGCCCAGGGTTTTGCAGGATTACAGCACATCCTCCAATTGGCTGCTACTCCCCCACATTCTCGCCCAGGCCCAGATGACATTCTCTCATTGGATCTTCTGAAGGTGCCTTCCCAGGGCTGGAGTCTTGTTCCTATGCACTCTCTACACTCCATTTTGGAGACTGTCAGGAAGGGTGACTTCCTTGAGTCTATTGACCTGTCTGAAGCTTATCTCCACATACCCATTTGCATCCCACACAGTCATTATTCAGGTTCTGTTATGCCGGCGAGCACTTTCAGTATAAGGCCCTACCCTTTGGCCTTTCCTCCACCCCCAGAACCTTTACCAAGGTGTTGGCAGCATTAACCGCACACCTAAGGATGTTATCTGTGCGTATTCAGTGTTACCTGGATGATATCCTTATCCTGTCTTCATCGTCCCATCAAGTGACATTCGGGTAACAGTACAAACTCTACAAGCACACGGTTTTTCAATTAACTGGGAAAAGAATCACCTGAACCCAAGGACTGTGCCTTCAACACCTGGGACTGCGCCTTCAACACCTGGCTGCGGACATTGATACCATATCCTGTCAGGTACTCCTATGTCAAGAGTGATGACTTAAGATTCAGGCATTGGTTATGCAACTAATGCAGGACCCAAAGGTCTCAGTAGCCTTTCTGTCTGGGAACTATGATCTCATGCATTGGCATTGTCCCATGGGCAAGGTTGCACTTGAAGCCCTTGCAATGGTTTTTATTACCATTCCAATGACTATTGCTGGCCACAGCAATGCTCAACCCAAGGTACGTGTTTCACATAAGGTGCTTTGACCTTAGAGCTGGTGAACATCATATGCAATTCACAAGGGCTCCCCTTTCAAGTAGCCAGACTGTGTCACGATCACCACGGATGAAAATCTATTTGGGTGGGGAGTACCACCTGGATACACAAATGACTCAGGAATGATGGTCCTCATCGGACCTCCTCAACAATATAAATTGGCTTGAGCTAAGAGGCATCCACCTGGCGCTCAGACATTTTAGACCTGTGCTTCAGGGTTGGGATGTTCTGATCATGACTGATAACATGGCCACTAAGGCCCACATCAATTGACAAGGGGGCAGCCACTCGTCTCTGATGAGGGAGGCTTAAGATTTATGTCTATGGGCAAAGACACACCTTTCTTTCCTCAAGGTTCAATATATTTCAGGCATGACAAATGTCCAAGCTGACTGGTTGAGTTGGACCACAGTGGATCATTTGGAGTGGCAACTTCACCCTGATCTCTTTCAAGAGATAACTATGAGATTCAGCACTCCGGTGGTTGACCTCTTTGCATCCCTGCTGAACAACCAGTTGCCCAGGTTCTTCAGCCGATTTCAAACACAAAGGTCAGAGAATACAGACGCTCTACAAAGCGCCTTTCCCCCTCTTCCCCTTATTCCAGGCGTGATCACACAGACAATACAACAAAAGGCTGAGATAATTCTAGTGGCTCCATTCTGGCCCAGGAGACACTGGTTCACAGACCTCATTGATCTGTCCATTGTCAGACCCTGGAGGATCCCGGCAAACAGGCTGGTTCTTCAACAGGGACATCTAATCCATCCGGATCCAGCCTGGCTCCAATTGGCCATTTGGAAGGGGCAGAACTTAGCTGGACACAATTTTTCTGACAAATTCAAACAATACAGGCTTCATGGTGACTTTCCACCACTCGTATCTATGAAGCCACGTGGAAGGTGTTCTGTCTTTGGTGCACCAAATCAGGAATTAACCCACTTTCTGCTTCTCTTATACATGTTCTTGACTTTCTTCAAGATGGCGTAGATAGGGGTCTTTCCCCGAATACAGGCAAGTTGCGGCTATCTCAACAGTCCTGAAATGTGACAATCCTTATCCCAGCACCCTATGGTCAGCTCATTCCTCAAGGGAGCACCTAACCTTAGGCCCCAGGTAATTCCAGATAGATATCCCACTTGGAATTTGCCCAAGGTTCTACGGACTCTGACATTAGCTCCATTTGAACTTCTCCATGAAGCCAGTCTATGCCTACTGTTGTTGAAGGTGGCCTTTCTTGTAGCGATTAATCTGCTAGGTGGATTTCTGAACTGGCCACCTTGTCAGTCAGACAAGACCTCTGCATATTTCACCCGAATAGCTTAATACTTAGGTTGGATCCCTCCTTTATCCCTAAAGTCAATAGATGGTTCCATAGGGCACAAGAGCTGACCTTACTGGATTTTTGTCCCCATCTGATACGTGAAAGAGAGAAACTCCGGCACAAGCTGGATGTTTGCAGAGCCCTAAGGTCTATATTATGCGTACTGCCTCATTCCGAAAGACAGAGTCCCTATTTGTGGCCTTTAACCCAAGTGTCTTAGGAAAAAAGGTGACATCTGTTACAATAGGCTGTTGGATCATGGCATGTATTACCACTGCATACCAAGTCCAACATCTGCAGGTCCCAGAGTGCCTAATTGCATACTCCACTAGGAGTGCTGCCACTACAGTGGCTTGGTCAGCACATATCGAGGACATCTGCAAGGCAGCAACTTGGTCTACACCTTATCCCTTCATAAGACATTATAAGATAGATACTTATGCCTCCTCTGACACTGCCTTTGGCAGATGAGTACTGCAACAGGTACATGAGGCTGAGATGCCGTAGGCTTGCATAAGAGCCCACCCATAGGACAGCCAGCTTTGGTATGTCCCATGCTTGGATACTATTCCTCAGTACTAGGGAGAAACCTGCCCTTTATACTTCTGACGTATTACCTCCCATTAGTGGCATTAGATTCAGCAGGGTGGAAGGGATTACTCTTTTGCAGGAGCTCCTGTGGTCAATCAACATTCCTTCAGCAAAAAACTGGGGAGGCCACCAGCAGGCAGATTTCATGCTGATTGGCTCAGTCCAGAGATCTACTAGTGGAGACATGCCCATGCTTGGATTCTATTCTCAGCACAACAAGAAGGAGGGTATTTTTCCTTCTTCAGTTGCTTATTTCTACCATTTAAATGCATTGACTTGTATACACCATAGATAACTGCTATTTCTCTCAGGCAAATTTCAAGTATCCACCATCTTTGTATAGGTAATTTTCGTGCCTATTTTTCCATATAGTATAACTTTTAAAATTAATTTATGTTTACTGTGTTAAGCACTATAAATATATATTTTAATATTGCATAATATCTGGAGATTCATAGCAACAAGATAGAATAATAATATAGTTAAATTTGGTTGCAGGCTTTATGTTCACATTCTAAAACAAACAAAAAAAAACCTTCACTGGTTGTGGTGCAAGAAAAAACTTGCCCTCTCTTTATGAAACAGAAGAAGCACATAGATATTAAGCATTTATGTGTCAGATGATTTCATGATCAATGGAACTCCCTTCAGTTACAAAATATTTAATAATCTGGATAAGAGTCTACAATTGTCACCCATTTTCTCATAAGCAAGTTTCTGCTGATCGCAGTGGGAATTTTTTTCATGCAAGTGAGCAGGCTATGAATTAGGTGATTGTATCATAGTTAGCTCATTAGTTGCCATGCTGTGTTCTGCCCTACCCACTGTGCAGGCAACTGGAACAACACTATGAGATGAGATTTCCCTACTGTGAAATCAGGGAGCTTTACCAGCCACTGAAAGCTCTCTTTCTTTTTTTATATATAGTTATTGCAATTCATAAGAGAACTAAAATAATACATACAAGCAATAATTTATCTGCACAGTAGTTTCAGTCATTAAAGATAGTTCATTGTCAAAGTAATTTCACTGTATACTATTTCTTGCAGCTATTTTGTGCAATCTTTTTATTCTGGTATCATAAATATATATTGTTTTTCAAAACAATAACAAGTAATGCATGGGAATATGGAGAGCACCATGGCTAAATTAGGGGTGGTTCTGAATCTTAGGTAGGCCTAATATGAGAAAATAATATTTAAAACAAGCTTCTTTCCCATGCAAAACTGATTTTTTTTTCCATCAGTAGTATTTTCTTACTAAAATAAAGTTCCACAATATATTAAATAACAATAAATAATATCTGTAGACATTTCTGAAACATGACTGCTTATAGTACGTTGCATAATGTAGTTTTTCAGATCACCCTGACAGTTTGTAATTGAGAGATGATACATACAAAATTTAGAATCTCTTGGCTTGACACTTCAAGATGGCATTTCTTTTCCCTGCATTTTTTTCCTTTCTGGGACAAGTACATTCCAGTCTAACCAAATAAATCCAGTTTAAACTCTTGGTGACATAGATATATCACAAAATTGATGGATAGTTGGAACATAGCCAGCAAACTAAGGCAGGTTATGTTCAAGAAGTCCACTTATATGAATAGTGGGCAGTAGATTCACTTATCTCATGGAGGGGGGGGGGGAAGACAGCATAATAAATATGACAGTAAAAAAGGTAAAGATTCCCCTTGCACATACATGCTAGTCTTTCCCGACTCTTGGGGATAGAGCTCATCTCCATTTTTAAGTTGAAGAGCCAGAGCTGTCTGATGACGATTCCGGGGTCATGTGGCTGGCATGACTAAATGCCAAAGTCATTTACTTTTCCACCAAGGTGGTTCCTATTTTTCCACTTGCATTTTTTACCTGCTTTTGAACTGCTAGGTTGGCAGAAGTTGGGGCAAATAACAGGAGTTCACTTTGTTACCTGGCACTAGGGATTCAAATAGCTGAACTGCCAACCTTTCTAATCTACAAGCTCAGCATCTTAGCCACTGAGCAACCACACACCCCTAATATGACAGTAGGGTTGTGCAAACGATTCAGAATAATTGTTTCACAAAGCATGTTAGGAGAAATGAAGCACTGCTCCTCAGAACATTAAAGCAGCCTTGTCTTTTGGAACACAGTTGTTCTGTATCCTGCTTTAAGGTACTTGATGGAAGTTTTGTTTTTGATCTTATTTGTAATTTTTATTAAGATGTTGAATATATCAAGCAATTTTCATTTCTTTTGACTTCTCAACTATAGAGCAGGGCATTTGGTCTGCTGAATATAATGTATAAAACACTATCATAGAAGGTTCAAATTACTTTATATCCTAATCCTTACAATAAAACATTATTTCCATATTTCTGAAAGGATGAATGTATGTTAAAATAAGTGAAGAAAGATCTGATCCAGGATACTTCTAGTTCACATACCACATTTTTTTCCAGCATATATCCTCATGGATTTCTATTAAAAAGTATAATGTCATATTAGCTGATACCCATTGCATTTGTTAATAAATCACATTATACCTTAGGTTGGGATGCTAATGTGTCAATAATGCAAATACTTTCAATTCTTATTTCAAAGAATAGTGGGTTCTGCTTTGAAGAACTGTGGATTGTACCTGTTAAATCAGATTATCCTGGACAAGCAAGGGCTTGCAAGTGTAGAAGCTTCAGAATGCAAATACCATTTTTATAACCACAAGTATTTTTAGTTCTATAAAATATCTCTCTTCCGTTACAATGAATGATGAAAACCCCAAAATTTACAATTTGTATTTCAAACTTTTTTAGTTTTGAATTATTTCAATAATTGCTTAAATCTATTTTGTAATTTACCATTTGTTTACTTATTTTAATTGATCCCTCAATAGTAAATCACAACTGTCATTGTTTAAGGATAGAAGAATAAGATACAGCTGCCAACAAGGGTTGTGTTTATGTGGTACATCTCATCTCATCTTTTCTCCAAAAGCTCAGGAAACCAGAAATACCTCGCCATTAATACTTTCCAGCTTTAAAACACTAGAGTAATGGAATAGTAGTAAGGGTAGTAAGAGAAAGCAGTTTATGAAAAAGAAATTTGAGAAAAAAGAGTTGACAAACTGGTAGAATTATTATATCAAGAACTTTTTTTTTTTTGAATTTCACAACTTCTGGAAACTTTTTCTAACTTTCTACCATAATCATCTGTAATTCTCATCTAGAATAAAATTTAAAACAGGAGTTTTTGCTTTACATGTTTTTATAAAGAAAAATAATTTGTATTACATCAAGATTAGGTATTTGTTTTTATCGAGTAGTGTGGAACACTTATTTCAGTACTGAGCACATTAAATGGAAATAATTCCACTGAAATCACAGGGATTTACTCCCCTAAATTTTTATTAGTCTTATTATGGTACCAATTAACGAGTGTGTGTTCCTTGGTCCATTATGTGACATTTAATTTTTTTTAATGAAAACCAAAATTCACATTTATGAAACATCTCTAACACAGGTTTATCCAGTTTGACTACGTTAGTGCCAAATTTATTCAGCTCCATATGTTCTCATTTGCCTAAAACAGAACATCCTGGAAACTTGTCACATTTGGTTGAGAGCTCATTGTGACTCTGATGCTGAAAAGGTATTGCAATGCATAAAACTGCAATACTGGTTCAAAGATTTAAATTATGAGCTGTAGCTTTTTCACTGTAAGGACCAGGGGAGAAATCTCTGGATATCACAGAAGAATTTTCGCTGGTGAACTTTGTGCAGTTGTCCTGTCTTGAAAGGCTAGGTGGTATCTTTACTTCAGCTTGGGAGATAAAGAACTTTAAGGACAGAGCTGGCACCAGACCAACTGTAAACGTTGTGCTCCAGTCCTGGTTTATCAGTTGCTCTGTCTGACTCTTGTAATCCCAGGGGGAAAAATGAGAGTCTTGGAGGTAAGATTTCTAATTCTTAAAGAGAGCTGTGACAGTACATTATTGAAAGACATCCCTACAATTGAGATTTATTTCACACCAGCATGTGATCTGGCACTGAAAATAGGAATATCCCAGGGCCCTTATCTTCTGTATATTGTATTAGAGATGAACTGAAGTTGCAGGCAAGAAAAAACAGACATTTCAGTTTGACTTAAGTGAGATGAAAAAAGACAAGGTAAAATCTAAATACCAGAGTGTTAACAGACAGTATGTAAGAGATTTGTGTAGTTATCACTATTTTTACTGCCCTTGTATGTTTTTTCTTTTTCTTTTTTTTTGGGGGGGGTACTATCAATTTTATAGACAGATATTTAGCAGGTCATGTTTCTCTTACCATGAAAATGCTAGATGAGATAATTTACTGACTTAATTTGTGTTATTAAAGAATGGGAGCTAGTTTAATTAAGCAAAAGTAATTCCAGATCTCACTTAATGATATTTACAAGATTGATTTATCAGATGTAGTCTTTATCTTAGAGTCTCAGTACTTTGAAAGTCTGCAAGTTAGAGGCTGGCACCTTAATCTGTAATTGGGATGCCTGACAGTTCAACTGCCATTCTGGCAACTAAGTACTGTTTTCAGTTCCAGTGAGTGGGTTTAGAGCTGCTGTTTTAAACTGTTTCCTTTCACTTCTTGTGAGGAATTACAGCTTTTCAGGTTTCATATCGCTTTATTATAGTTAAAAGCAAGATTTCTGCTTCATTTAGAAAACAAATGCACAAGATGTGTATCTCCCCACTTCATTATCTTTAAAGATTTCAGATGAAAAGAAAACAGGGTTTTTTGTTGTTGTTTTTTCGCCTGGTTTACAGTTAACCTTCTGTTGAACTTGACAGTTTCAACTGGCGCAAACCTTCACTACATTCTGGAACTCTCTCCTTTCCATGTTTACAGAGAGAAATTATGGGAGTTAACCAGTGATGACTGATATAATTTTTTTCACTCTGGAGAGTAGATGTTTCATTCCTAATTTAAGTGGCCTTGATTGACAAGTTATTTTAGCTGAAAGAGGCAACAAAATAAATTTTACTGTAAGTCAGTAGGAAATGCATATCTTGTACTGCTTTCTTAATACTTTAAAATAAATAATGCATAATTGAAAAAACAAGGGTGTTTTTATTATGCTGGGTGTGGTTTTAATACTCAGCCTCAGAATATGAATTTGCAATGAAAAGACTTAATCCGAAAGAAATCATCTATTGTTTTTACTAAAAAAATAAATTTTTCAAATTTTTTTAAAGTGTGTTTAAAAATGAATGTTTTTATACAATAAATGTGGATTCAATATAACACATTCAACTGTTTACAGACGAATTCCTTCCATTTATTTCTAAAAATAATCTCTGTAGTCTCTGTAACTTCGAATATTTCATGTTTAACCTATTATTTTTAAAATCAGGTTGCTAGATTTTTTTTAAATTGGCAATATTTAGTTTGGCTGTTTCATGATCTCTTAAACCAATTGTAAATTATGATGATCCTTTTAGTGAATATGAGGCTTTTAACACAAAGAAAGACTATAACTATACTGAATGAGTCTTTTAAATGATAATTAAGAAATACAAATTTTCTTTCTACACAATTTTTCTTCACATTTTTGAAGGTAATATTAATGGCCAAGGACTGAATAAAAGTAATTATTTATTGAAGCATGGTCTTCCAAATGAGATAATGCTGACATTGTTCTTATATTTTGGTATATGCATTTTGGAAAGATATTTTAGATGAATACCTTTTCAATCCTTGTGATCATCTTTAGTAATTTTTCACCTTTTTCCATTGTGTTGAGACAGAGAATCCAAGAATGGGTTAACTCTATCTTCATGATCATGTAGACTGAGTCAATCAAACTTGAAACCACACTTCACTTCCTGGTTTCTCCCAGTTTTTTGACTCAGTCTCCAATTATCAACAGCATTCTGTTTGAACTTCGTAGGACAATATTAATCATTCTTGGATTCTCAGCTTCATGTAGGAAACAGTAAGATATCTTTTCCCCTCAGGCCCCATTCGGACAAATCTCATAAAGCAACAGCTCATGGAAGAGGCAATCCAACACTTGTTGGACATTGAAGCCATCGAGCAAGTACCTCTCCATCAAAAGGGAGGTGGATTTTATTCCATCCTGTTCATGGTACTGAAGGCATCGGGGGAGTGGAGAGCCATTTATTGAAGGCATCGGAGGAGTGGAGAGCCATTTTAGATCTAAAGAAGCTAAATGCGCATCTCAGATACCAGCACTTCAAGATGCATTCCCTCCAGTCTATTCTAGAAAATGTCAGGAAAGGTGACTTCCTGATATCAATCGACCTCTCAGAAGCATACCTACATATCCCCATTCTCCCAGCATACAGGCGCTTCTTCAGATTTTACTATGCAGGAAGCCACTTTCAGTACAGGGCACTCCCATTGGGACTTGCTTCAGCTCCAAGGACATTCACCAAAGTGTTGACAGACTTGACCGCATACTTCAGAACCGCTCCAGTCAGGATCTTTTGTTATCTAGACGATATCCTCATCCTGTCCATGTCCTACCAACAGGTGGCACAAGACCTGCAGATGACAATCGGGGCACTCCAATGCCATGGGTTTTTGATAAACAGGGATAAGAGTCATCTTCTGCTGACCACCCACCTGCAGCATTTGGGAGCAGTCATAGACACGAGGTTGTTCCAGGTTTTCCTCTCTCAATGGCAGGACAGCTTACGGGAGCTGATATCTCAGTCAAGCAGAGACCCAAGGTGCCCTTGAAGCAGCTGTCACAGTTGCTAGGCAAGATGACTTCTTACATAGGCATTGTCCCATAGACATGACTTCATGCCAGACCTATTCAGTGGTTTCTTCTCCCCCATCAATGGGCAGGTCGCAGCAATGCTTACTCCAGGTTATGTCTCACACCACAGGTGATCCATTCCCTAAGGTGGTGGATATCAGAGGTGATCAAATTAGGCTGTACCTTCAAGGAGCCCAAGCATCTCACCATCACCTCCAACAATGGGGAGTGCACCTGGGAGCATGGATGGCCCATGGTCAGTGGTCGCCACAGGACCTGGCAAACAACATCAACTGGCTGGATCTGAGAACAGCACTTGGCACTGAGGCAGTTCCAAGATGAGATTCAGGACTGAGATGCCCTGGTTATGACAGACAACATGGCTACCAAAGCCCATATCAACAGGCAAGGGGACACACACTCATGGTCCCTCATGAGAGAGGTGCAAGCTCTGCTCCTGGGCAGAAAGACATCTGAGTTTTATCAAGGCCCAGCACATCTCGGGCATGGTGAATGTGCAGGTGATTGGCTCAACCAGATCAAGGTGGGCCAGGAAGAATGGCAGCTCTAGCCAGATCTCTTCTGAGAGATAACCATCAAATTCGGCAAGCTGATTTGTTCGCTTCCCCAATGAACCATCAGTTTCCAGATTTGCATTCAATTCCAAGTTCCAGGGATGAATGCCCTCTGCAGCACATGGCTTCCTGAGCTCCTATACGTGTTCCCCCCCTCTCCTCATTCTGGGGGTAATCAGGAAGGTATTGAAGGAACAGGCAGAGATATTACTGGTGGCTCCCCACTGGCCAAGACATCTGTGGTTTGTGGACCTGATAGAACTTTTGGTGTCCAAGCCTTGGAGAATTCCCCCCAGGCAAAGTGACTGTCTGCCAGGGGAGCCTGGTTCATCCAGCTCCGGATTGGCTCCAGTTGACTGGAGTGGCAGGTTCTGAGCCAGAACAAATTATCCACCAAAGTTATTCAGACTATACAAGCATTTAGAAGGCCATCGACCAATAGGATTTATGATGCCACTTGATGGGCCTTCTGTTTGTGGTGCTCCAGAGCACTTCTGCATTTATTGTCCAAGTCCGAGAATTTCTGTAGGACAGCCAGGACAAGGGACTTTCACCTAATACATTCCACAAGCAGGTTGCTGCTCTCTCCATAGTCCTTTTGTGCAGAAAAAGGGAGTCTTGCTCAATATCCAATGGTCTGCAGTTTCTTAAAGAGCACTACTAACCTTAAGCCTCCTGTGGTCCATCAGTAATCAAATTTGGAATTTGACCAAAGTGTTGCAGGCACTCACCTCTTCTCTGTTTGACCCCTTGCACTCCACTAGTTTGTGTTTGCTATCCCTCAAGATAGCCTTCCTAGTGGCTATCACATCAGCTACGCATGTCTTGGAGCTGGCAGCCTTGTTGGTCAGGGAGAATCTATGCATTTTTCACCCCAATAGGGTTATTCTTCGTCTAGACCCTTCCTTCATTCCTAAGGTGAACTCATGGTTCCATCGAGCCCAGGAAGTAATTTTACCAGATTTTTGTCCAGGACTGGTACATGAACAAGAATGGGAGTGGTACACCTTATATGTCATGCGGGCCCTCAAAATTTATGTTAAGAGGACAGCCATGATTAAGAAGACCTAGTCCTTCTTCATGGCCTTTCAAACGATTCATTGGGCATGAAGGCATCATCACCAACTATAGGCTGATGGATTAAGGCATGCATTGCTAAGGCATATGAGTCCCAGAATGTTCCGGTTCCTCGTTGACTAACTGCACATTCCATGAGAAGCACAGCCACTGCAGTGGCTTGGGCGACCCAGGCCTCCATAGAAGATGTATGCAGAGCAGCTACTTGGTCTTCCCCTTATCCTTTCATCAGACATTACAAGCTTCACTCCTTTGCCTCAGCTGATGCGGTGTTTGGGTGACGGGTTCTTCAACAGGTTCATTCGGATAAGGGGACTTAAGCCCACCCTTGGGATGGCTGACTTGTGTATGTCCTATTCTTTGCTTCTCTGCCTCAGCACAACAGAGAAAAGGTGTTGGTCTTACCTGATACCTTCCTTCTTGTTGTGCTGAGAAGAGAATCCAAACCCACCCTGTTGACAGTCAGGTCCTTTGTATAGGTGAGGTTGGATTGGAACAGGAGCTCTTGCAGTCAATCATCATGTCTTCACTGAAAAACTGGGAGAAACCAGGAAGTGAGGCATTGTTTCAAATTTGATTGACTCAGTCTACATGATCACAAGGACAGAGTTAATCCATTCTTGGATTCTCTTTTCAGTACAACGAGAAGGAGCGTATCAGGTAAGACCAACACCCTGTGCTTAAATTACAAGATCTGTTCAATCAGTTAAAGTTTATGAAGCTTTTAAAAAAATTTATAAAATGTATGTAGAATGTGTGTTTGTATATATGTATATGTGTGTACATGTATGTATGTACATATGTAAATCAACCTTATTTTTGTTTGAATAGCCCTGATTTATCAGAAGGCTTGCTATAGAAGAAGAGTAGAAAAATAGCTTGTTTCATAATCTTATGCCATAAAGATTTGCAGAAGGTTACATTGAATGGCTGTTTCAAATATTATAAGTTCCCATTATTTCTGTGCTTGTTCATAACACATGTCTGTATATGTGCCTGCAGGCTGCTTCTCACTCAGCCCAGAAATCATGGAAATAGTTTATTCCAATGTTCCTGGGGTAATGGTTTGCAGCTTTATGTTTCTCATATGTTTGTCTTTGTTTTAGAAGGACCATTTTCCACTACAGTGTTGGCTGACTTCTGCTGGAGATCAGTTGCCATCTGTTTTGTTTTGAGAGATACAAGTACTTAAGAGCACTGCTTAAGTTTATTCAGGGTGTAAGTCTCAGAAGAGGAGAAATAATCCTTTTCTAGAAGTTGTATTGTGTCCTGTTTCAATTCCTGGGGGACATGGAGGAATGATTTCAGTAGAAATTTAGGGGTGGGGTGGGGGGAAAGGTAGCAAGAAAGTGAGAAAGCTGTTGCTCCATAATAAATTCAAAGATAAATTCCAAAAAATGGTATTTTTCCCCTTTTGCAGATTAAGGAATGAAGAAAAATGGAAAAGCAGGCACCCAACCAAATCTTCTAAAATATGCCAGCCAAATAATGAATAAATATCCGAAAATTGATTATGTATATCTACTCTTCATGTTATTTGTAGTGATATTGTCAAAACTTACCTGCATTGAATATGTGATGTTCTCATTGGTAGTGACATCTCCAGCCAATGAGTAATCTACATTAAATCTGAAAAAGGACTACATGTGTAACAACTTAGAAGTAGATATTTCCTCTATGATATTAGAAAACATGGATAGCACAGTGTAACACAATTTTTGTTTCTGAGTAATCAATATAATTTTCTAATTGGTTCTATCATAAAAACATGA
>JAEANM010012470.1:0-14795 GCA_017656035.1 Myanophis thanlyinensis | reverse complement strand
AAAAAATAAATAAATAAATAAACTGGCAGGAGAACATTCAAGCCCTCTGCACTTTCTTTTCACTGTTGAATCTTATTTTGATAGAGCGAGCTCTGAGACTTTACTAATTGCCCTTTGTTCTTTTGGAAATTCTCCAGTTATTTCTCATATATTGACCTTCCTCTCAAGATGAGAAAAGATGGGATGCACCAAGAAGGTGGCAATATCTAGCTGATCTTCCCTGATCTAAACAAAAAACCAGAAGGCTGAGATCTGATTGGTGCTTGGATAGGAGACCACCAGAAGATCTCAGAGCTATTGACTTAACAAAGCTAATGAAAAAACATCCTAAAAGGCGGCAGTGACAAACATGTATTCACCAGGAACTGAAAGTGACTTAATCTTCACCAGATACTACTTTTCCAAAGTAGTATCGCCACTTACTCTCCAAAATAATATACCTGTATGATAATTTGGCACTGTTGGCTTTATATACTGGGCTACCATACAAATATATTTGGGTTAACAGCTGTTCGTTTGATTCACGCGTCCAGCACATATACCTCCCCTATTGGGAGTTCCTTTTGGCAAATTCAGATTTGTTTGTAGACAAATCCTACATTTTATGACTATTAATATATTTATCAATGTATGTGAATGCCCACTCAGCATACTGTTTTGGGTAACTTTCAGGGACTAAATACCTCTAATCAAGGTAACAACTAAAATAAAATATGACTGATTAAAAATAAAACCAATAAAGTAAAACACATTGTGCCATAAACCAGATACAGTATTAATATTGGGCAGCAGGTTCATCTAACTTCCAGATTTAAATGCTGTGGGTCTTTTATATTAAGTTCTTACAAGAAATTTACTTATTCCAACACATTACTTTTCTAATTAACTCATCACATTATCACTATTAGAAGTATTCAAAATGCCCGATTCTGCAGTTAATTTACTATAATAAACAACGTAGAATAATCCCCAGTACTGACTCCCTCCTCCCCTTTTTATTCTCTAACTTCAAAAGTGCATACACCAGCTACCCTAAGAATCCTGTTCAATGTATTAAAGAAAACAGAACAATCAAGTGGAAAAACCATTCCAGGAAGCGTTGAATAGTAGACAATACAGCTTTGTGTCTAGAGAGGTTTTTTTTTAATCCTGCCCTCTTGACACTAAAAACTGGTCAGAAATGAAAGGAATGTTGCCCTTTTACTTCAAAGCAGCCTCCATCAGGGAGTTTTACTATTCATGACATTTAATCACAGAGACTGGATTTTTTCTGTTACATTAAGTCTGGCATGGCTTTGCCTTATGAATAGTACTGGGCTTTGGATAGTATCACACAAGAGATCTTTTAGGGTTGGAATATAAATACATGTAGAAGAACATAAGGAAATAAGCATGGATATAAATCATACATAAATAGGAAGTGTTTATTACGTTTATATCCTGTCTTTCATTTGGAAACTCAACTAACTTAGTTGATATGGAAAGCTGATATAAAAAGGAAGGTAATATTTCTTTTCACTTTGGACAATTGTGCATATAATACTACTTAAAACACAGAAGGAATGAAAGAAAAAGGATAACAGAAAGGGAAAGAAATAAACAGGAATAAAGCTGACTAACTGGGAGTTCAGAATGAATTGCAATTTAATTTTGTAATTAAAGGCCATTTTTCAAATCCTATTTAACGTCAGTGATTTTCCCTCCTTCTCCACTTAGATTTCTTTATCAAGCTGGAAAATTAATTTCCTTTTCAATTACAGGTGAAAATACATGTGAAAAGATAATTATTCAATACAGATTTAAAATAAATGTAGAAAGGCAAGCAGGGATATTCATACATCTAGACCAGGGGTGGGCAAACTTTTTGACTTGCGGGCCACAATGGTTTCTAAAATTTGACAGAGGGGCCAGGCCAGAGCGGGGGGGGGGGGGACACACATTCTTGGGCAGTTGGGATTCCTTCCCTATTTCCAGGTAAGAGAGCTGCTTCTGCTCTGATGTACCCACTGAGAGTCCCAGCCAAGGGACCCCTGGGAGTCCTTAGCTGCGCTCTCCTGGGCCCTCGGCACCCTCCTCTCAGAAAGGGCAAGGAGGATAATTACCTGCCACAGTCCCACAGGTTTAACACCAGGTTGCCCAGAAACCGGATGTGCGAATGCTCCACGTCAACTAGAGAAGGCAGGAATTACCCAGGTGAGACCATCCCCGGTGGGAGGGCTTGCTGTTCACATGTGCGGGACATTTCGGGAGGGATCTGAGATGTGGAAGCCAGATCGGTGTTGTGTCCCTGTGCCCGCAGGCGGTGCTAGGGATACGCTGCCGAGGGAGGAGTCAGTGAGGGCGGAACTCCTCAGTCTGCACCAGAACTAATTCGGCGGGCCGGATTAAAAAGCCCAACGGGCCGGATGTGGCCCGCAGGCCATAGTTTGCCCATGTCTGATCTAGAACAAAATCCTGATTTCTCTATGCACTTAGGCACCAAATAAAAGGTTTCTCCGTGTACTTCTGTTTGCTGGCAGCATAATGATGGTGCAGACACTTTTTTGCAGAAAAATATGAAATGCTGAAGAACATTTACTGGTATTTAAACAAAAGTTGTAGCCAAGTAATTACAGATGTTTTTGAAAATGATATCCTGATATCTTTGGTCTTTAGAAGACAGTTTAGGTCAGGGATGTCAAACTCAAGGCCCGGGGTGCTTAGATCTGGCCCACGGGGCTGCCCTGGAAATAGTGAAGTACTGGTTCATGGTGCCTCTGCCAGAGAAAACAGAGCTCACAAGGGCCGCATCCGGGCCTCCCGAGTTTCATTTTCACTGGCAGAGGGTTACAGGAGGCCATCGCAGCTGAAAGCGAAGCTCGGGAGCCCATTTCTGCTGGCAGAGCACTCGGACCACCACAAACACTTCTGACACGAATGACGTCATGCTGGCCACACACACCCTGCACCCCCAAGATCAAATACAATTCTGATGCGGCCTTCAATGAAATCGAGTTTGACACCCCTGGTCTAGGTGTTCTCCAGGTGTATGAATATTGACTCATAAAGTTCCCCAGTTTGCAGAGGAAATGCTAAGAATTCAGAGAGTTG
The DNA here is from genome assembly GCA_017656035.1 of Myanophis thanlyinensis. Classification (NCBI taxonomy): domain Eukaryota; kingdom Metazoa; phylum Chordata; class Lepidosauria; order Squamata; family Homalopsidae; genus Myanophis; species Myanophis thanlyinensis. Next base: position 11,705 of record JAEANM010012470.1, on the reverse strand, counting down.
AGAAGTGCCCATAATGGAAGACTTACATAGTCCTCAACTTACAACAGTTTGTTTAGTGACTGATTGAAGTTACAACAGTCCTGAAAAAAGTGACTTATCATCATTTTTCACACTTATGACTGTAGTAGCATCATGATGGTCATGTGATTTATGTTTGGATGTTTGACAACTGGTTCATATTTATAACGGTTGCAGTGTCTCAGGGTCATGTGACCCTCTTTTGTGACCTTCTAACAAGCAAAGTCAATGGGGAAGCCAGATTCACATAGTAACCAAGTGATTCATTTAACAATTGCATTGATTTATTTAACAAATGTGGCAAGAAAAGTAGTAAAATGGGACAAAACTCAATCAATGTGTCACTTCAACAGCATAAATTCTGGACTCAATTGTGGTCATAATTCAAGGATTACTTGTATGTAGTTGTTATTACTTTTTTTAACTGCTATTACTTTTTTTAAAACTTTAGATACATTTCACTGTTATTTTTTGGGGGTACTTCTCATTTGCTATAGAATTGTAGATTCACCTCTTATTGTATTATTTCAAAGCAAAACAGCAGGCATGATATTCTAACTGTTACAGGTTATCAGAAGATTAACCAGGCACATGTATTTATTTACAATGTTTTGCAACTTGCTCGATCCCAAACTTCTGAATTCTAACAGAAACCAAGATTCATCGTAAGCAAAGATGCATAAATTGACTCTTAAGCTTTCATTTCTCTCTGTGTACCCAAACATGAACATAGACATATATATGCTGGGTGGATGGGTGGATTAGGGGAAGTTTGGGAAACTAATGAAGGAAGAATACTTTACAGAATTTCTATCCAACTTACTTGGAGGCTCGGAGCTCTCTTGGCCTTTGTCAGGTGTGCTGGGACTGTAATCTGAAAAATGCAAAAAGACCAAGAAGTAACTGAGGTCTGGATAAAAGCTTAGCATGGTTTAATGAGTTCCACTTGTATTTAAATTGACTACAAACAACACAATTATAGTAACTATTTTTAAAAGGGCTTCAGTAATTGCATTCAGCACTTTGTAGAGAGGGCAAGTAGAGGTTTCTAACCTGAGGTACACCATATCAGCAAGACAATTTAGAAAAGTAGTATAAGGCTTAGTTGCTATTGGTGAGAGAAGCAAAAACTGGTTCTCAAACACTGAATCCTATCAGTAAATCACCATCAGATACAAGAAGTAAAAAAATATGAGAAACGTTTCTAGTTATTAAGAAGGTCAGCTTGGATATAATTCTCATCTTCACTATTTATATACTTGTGTGAAATATGCAAAAATGCCATACAACAGGCTTAACTATTTGATCAGTTGTATAGATAGTCCTCAAGTTACAACAGTTCATTTAGTGATGGTTCAAATTCACAATGTCACTGGAAGAAGTGAGTTACGACTGTTTTTCATGCTTACAACCCTTGCAACATCTCCATGACCATATGATCAAAATTCAGGCTTGTGGCAATGGACTCAGCTATAGTGATTCATTTAATAACTGTGGAAGAAAAGGTTATAAAATGGGGCAAAATTAACTTAACAAATGTTTCATTTACAGGGTGGATAAAATTCAATGATTTTTTTTTAAAAAATGGTTTTATTATTTAAATCGGATTTTTTTTATTTTTATCAAATTTATTTTAATAAAATGCTTTTGGAGTAAAAATCTATCTAAAGATACTGGTAGTTTTCTATTTAAGATATATTAATAATTTAGTTCATTCAGCATGAAATGGAGCTTAGTTATGTAACATGAAGCTGTATATTCTGCAATATTGGGACTATCCGTGAGTTAACAGCAGATCAGAGGAGGAGCTGCTGTGGGACAGAGATGATACTGCTCTTTAAAAATTATGATTTACATCGAGGTGATTTAAATTAAGCCTTTTTAGTAGTGATTTAAATCAACTTGATTTAAATCAAATCCACCCTGCTTGCTTAGCAATAAAAATTTGGGGTCGTAAGATGAGGGCAAACTGTATTCCCTTTTCTTTGATATCTGTTATTTTCTTTTACATTTTGTTAGTTATAGATTCCATAGAGCAGGGGTGTCAAACTCAAGGCCCAGGGGCTGGATCTGGCCCGCAGGGTGCTTAGATCTGGCCCGCAGGGTCACCCTGGAAACAGTGAAGGACTGGCCCACAGTGCCTTTGCCAGAGAAAATGGAACTCCTGAGGGCCTCCCGAGCTCCATTTTTCGTGCCAAGGGATTGCAGGAGGCCATCGCAGCTGAAAATAGAGCTTGTGAGGGACACCTGTAGCTCTTTCAAGCTCCATTTTCTCTGGCAGAGGGTTGCAGGAAGCCATCTCAGTCAAAAATTGAGATTGCAAGGGTTGCACATGGCTCTCTCAATCTCCATTTACACTGGCAGAGGGTTCCAGGAGGCCGCCAAGCCAAAAACTGAGCTTGGGAGCCCGTTTTTGCTGGCAAAGTGCTCAGGTGCCCCCGACATGTCGAGCTGGCCCCACCCACCTTGGCCACTCCCACCCCAGCCCCTCGAGGTCAAACAAAACCCTGATGCATCCCTCAATGAAACTGAGTTTAACACCCCTGATCTAGAGCAACGGTCACCAACCAGTGGTCCGTGGACCACTGGTGGTCCTCAGAAAAATTATTTGAATTTTTTATATTGCATTAAATCAGGGGTCAGTCATTAGGCAGATCATACTAGTGGTCCGCGGGATTTAAAATTATGAATTTAGTGGTCCCTGAGATCCAAAAGGTTGGGACCCCCTGATCTAGAGGAATCAGGAGGTCCCAAAACTGAAATATTAAATTTAAAACTGTTTATACAAGCTCTTACAGGTAACAAGATGATCTGTAATTTAAGATAACACATAAAGTTGCTTTATAATAAAGCTTGATGGTTAACTAACAGTCATTTTCCAAGTTCTCAATCAAAATTATTCCTAATGATTAAACCAAAAGCCTTGGCCTGTAAAGCACGTGTTCTACTACCAAGATACCAACAGTCCTCAGGAATACAAAGCCTCTTGGGATTAGCAATCCATTCTGGGGCTTGACAAGTGCTCAGACTGTGCATGTGCAGAGGGGCCCATCCAACTCCCTGTACAATTGTTACCTGGCTCTTCTGAGGGAAGCTGAGGTCTTATTTCTTGTTCCTCTATGTCGAATGCTACAACTTCAGGCAGTAGTTGTGGTAGCGTAGGTGCAGCCTTTACAGGAGTTGTGGATTCTGGTGTTTCAAATGCTTCTTCAGAGTCTGAACTCCTGAGCACACATAACAAAGAAGGGAGGGAAAAAAAGCAAGGTATTACCATGGCTATATATTTTTCTCCCCCAAGAGCAAGGCAAACAAAAACAAACAATTTTTGCAAAGTTCGCAGAGCTCTTCTATCTAAGGAAGCAAGAATACCTCTGCTGGTTTTTGTTTTGTTTTCAGAGCTCCTGAGAAACTATTAGGCTTTTATTTTGCAGCATGATTCCTGGAGCAGAATATCATGTTCTCAACTTTATTTGGAAGAAATCTTGATACTAAAAGATTTCGAGACATCACAAAAGCAAACATGCAGGCAGGATAAAGTGAAAGGCACTGAAAAAAGCCTGCCTTTGTGGCATAAAGGAGGCTTCAGCACAGACAAACAAAAAGCAATGTTTAATGGAATCTGTTGATAGGATGTTGGAATTTTTTTCCTTGGCACAAGCATAAGCAAACCTAATAAGCAAAATCTTATGAGCGTCTCATAACGCTCTCAAGTCTGAAGAGATCTACCTTGATGTGCAGCTGAATGAGAGTTCCTACAAAACAAGAAAACACGGCCTTTAGGTGACATTAGAGGCTCCCTCGCCTTTCAGACTAAAGTACTGTTAATGGAGACGAAGACAGTCTCATTTTTCACAGTTCACACAAAACACAGACATTCTTGATAGGTGAAAAAGCATCCTTTCTTCCTTCAGAATTGCTGGCTTTCAGTAAAGTCATTCATTCATACATACATTCATTTCATATATCCTGATTGTCCAATTCATCACATATGACAGTGTTGACAACTTTACCACACCTATTGCCATAAAGTTATTTAGGCTACTTTAAAATAATATTTTAAACCATTTTCTGCATAACGATCTGTGAACTTAATTTTTAAAACTACTCCACACAAATAAGCAGATACTGAAAAACAAGACCATATTTATAACCATAAATGAAGTATGCAAAGGGGGAACTAGTTAAATAACTAAAGATGGAACACTTTATCCTCCATAAGACAATGTCCAAATGTTCTGGATTATAACTTTCCTCATCAATGACTGAGAGTGGGAATTATGGGTTTTGGTCTAGTGGTTAAGGTGCTGGACTAGAAGAGGACAGTCTGAGTTCTATCCTGTCTTTGGTATGGAATCAACTGGGCCAGTCGCTTTTACCACTAAGAAGACAGCAATAGCAAACTACTTCTGAAAATGTTGCCTAAAAAACTCCATAAACTTGTCCATGCAGTCAAGAGAAAATCAAAACTCACTTATTTATTTTATTTATTTATTTGATTTATATACCGCCCCTCTCCCGAAGGACTCGGGGCGGTTCACAGCCAATAAAACATCATTGACTTGAAAGCATCCAAGTGTCTAGTGTATCTGTAGGATGCCAAATTGTGAAAGGTTACTAAAGATGATGTTGAGAATAAATAGTATACAATTAATTCTAAGATACACAAAGATTAAGTTAAAGCAAATTTTCATTTGAGGTTACGGATATCGTAGAGCTGAAAATAAACGCAGGTTTGTTTTTATGAATGAAATGGAAAAACACTTGTTACAGAGCTGAAGAAGCTTCTTGGATGAAAAGCAAAACATCTTCAAAGAAAAACCAGAAAGTCCAGTTGTGTCTTGAAAAAGACATCTTTGGTACAACCATGACTTGGATGACTGAGAATCTCTACAGACTAGATACAATTATATATGTATAAAATACAATTGAAACAATGCAGTACTTTATTTTCTTCAGTATTATTCGGTCAGAATTAAATTGATGAAATGGCAGAACTTTCTGTTCTTTTTATTTTCTTTTTTTCTTTTCTCTTTCTTGTTAATCAAATGATTTTAATGTATGATGGTTTCCTGACATGCAATATCTTAGTTCATAATATACAGGTAGTCTTCGACTTGCAACCACAGTTAAGCCCAACATTTCTGTTGCTAAGTGAGACATTTGTTAAGTGAGTTTTGTCTCAGTTTATGACCTTTCTTGCCATAGTTGCTAAATGAATTAAATGAAATTGTTAAATTAGCAACGAAGTTGTTAAATGAATCTGGCTTCCCATTGATTTTACTTGTTGGAAGCTCACAAAAGATGATCACATGACCCCTGGACACTGCAATCATCATAAATATGAGCCAGTTGTCATGCATTTGAATTTGAATCACATGACCATGGGGATGCTGCAACGGTTGTGTGAAAAATGGTCATGCCAGTTTTTTCAGCGCCATTGTAACTTCAAACTAATTATAACATTAACTATTGTAAGTCGAGTACTACCTGTATTTAGAATACTACATTTTTGCTGCTTCTCAAAGTTGTCATCATCTAATATGGCCAATGGATGAAGACAGAGCTTTCCACCATCTGAATGCCAATTCCTCTTTAAGAATCAGTCTGCAAGCCATCTAGACACAACACTAAAGCATCTCCAGATATGGAGAACAAAACAGATCCTTGCAGACAACCAATTGTAGCATTGGCTATAAAGAATTCCTTTTCAGTGACTATGGACAATTGCCTGAACTGGCATTTCTACAAGATTCATTTAAGTCAGGATTTTGGTGGGCTGTCTAAAAAGGTAGTAGGTGACAATTTTTTGGTGTTTCTCCTGATTTTGAGGGATTTATCTCCTCTGTTATTTCTGCAGAATATCAATGACATTTTATCTGACACTGATTGACATTCAGCTATCTAGAACCCGCCATCCTTTCCAAAATTATTTGCTTTATTAAATCTGTGCAAAACCAAGAGATTTTTGGTAAATAATTCTAATTTCCTTTCTTTTTTTTCCATTTTGCATAGGTTTGTTTTAAGTAAAATTGCCAGCAGCTGATGTATTTTTGCTGTTTAATATAGCTCTTCAAAACCTATTTTTAAAAATAGTTTCTGGGTCAGTCCATGTTTGTGCAGAGTGTAAAGGTAAATGGTGCAACATTTATTGCTATTGCTCCTACTAAGCTACACCCAGTTCCTCCCAACCTCCCAATACAGCACATCTCTGAATCAGCATAAATACCTTCTTTCTGTTGAAGAAAAATAAAAATTACACTACTATACCAAAAGACTTTCCCTGGACACATCAACCATTGAAACTTTATGACCTCTTTGCTCAACCCCTTATCCTATTTAAATAAAGATGAAAGCATTTTTTTAAAAAATATCAGCATCCACTGTTATTTTCAATAAGAGCTATTATCAGAATAAAAGCACAAACTATTTTCTTTTGCAAAGGTTATCTTCGTTAGGGTTACATCATATATTACCTCACAATAAACATATGTCAGATAAGTCCTGTTTCGAACACTTGCTGAAAACATATAGTTCAAAGATGGAATTCTTATCGGATGCACTATTTCTTTACATTTTTCCCCACAGTTTTAATAAATAGCATTATCTTCTGCTTATTTATGCTACAGGCATTTCTTCAGGCCTACCTTGAATTTTTAAGCAGTAGAAAAAAATAGAGAGGAAGAATGAATACGAGTTTATCTCTCTTAACCAGACACAAACCCACTGACCATAATTCCCCCCAAAATAAGAGATGTTATGTCAGTTCCACATTCCATAGAAATTACGGTAAGTCAGATTGTGCTATTTCATTTCAGCAAAGCCTGTGTCGTAAAACTTTTGAGTAACATTTGTTTCTGAATCACAAATACCTACCTAGCTAATGACAATTTATTTTTTGTTTTAGGTTTAATTTAATCATTTTTATTGAAGAGATGTTATGTAGGAATGGTGCCAGAAAATGAAACCTTTCCACATGACAGCAACAGAGGCAGATGAAATTTTAGCATGGGTGGGAAGTTATTGCTTTTTTATTGTTTTTGTATTGGGTTTTTATCTTTGTAAGCCACCCGGAGTCACTGAGGATGAGTTGAATGGACATATACATTTTCATAAATAAAGAAATGCCTAAATACTCAAATGAATGAATGAATAAATAAATAAATGTGTCTATAGAATGCATGAGAAATCTTCGGAATAAGAAAAAAAAAAACCCTGAACAAGCATACATCTACCATCATAAAACTATCAAGAGATGTTCCCACAATTGAAAATTAGACTTCTCAAATTAATTTTAGTTAACTTTTACAATATTTCTGCATCCTGCTCACTTGCAGACTTTTCTGCATGTTATTGGTAAATGCTTGCAAACTGGTCCAATTTCCCTACAGTTTTATCATTGAAACTTCCTAGCAATGATTCATTAGGATGTCTTGCTGAAGCCCTATTTGGATATAGGAAAAACTAAAGTTGAGATGTTTTGAACACAATGGATATATTCTACTATTAAGGTCTTTTTCCTCCTTTTTTTTTTCTTCCCAAGAATGGCCTTCTAGATCTAAAAAGGTCCTCATAGCAACTGTATTACTATTAAAGCATCAGCCTATTAATCATAAAAACAGATAGCCTGAGTTTAAAAATATTTCCTTGAGCAGGATATACAAGTATTGGTCTTCACTGCACATTCTATTTGCAGCACTATTATGACTGTAAAGAATAAACATTAAATATGCAATTTCCTCTACTTATCCAGGCCAGACAACCAATTATATGTTGTTTTAGATCACAGAAGATTGATAAAATTTAAGTAATATCTAAAATGTTAAAGGATGCAATTTTCATAACCACAAAGGAAAAAGTTCTGAAAGTAGAAAAATTAAATAGAAAATCAAGTTATAGTAAAATAAATCAAAACATGCTTTCAAGAATAATGCTAATTTAAAACTGAATTCACTAGTAAATATCATCCAAGGTCTTTTGAAAAGTTTTAACAATTCTTGCTATGAAAAAGTTTAAACAATTCTTGCTTATATAAAACTTTTGCTGTAAATCCTAATCCTCTTCTCTTAATCACATTTCCTTTTAAAGTATTTAGGTCAAGAATATTAGCATGAGCAGAGAGAGGGATTAATTTGGTACTGTGGTAAACGTTTATAAATGAAGCCAAGCAGTATACATAATAGCACACTGTTTAGCTGCAATGATATCATTGTCTTTAATAGTTAAAGAGCACTACATATTTTATCAATGTAAAGAAAAAAAATGTATATTAATGTTAAAGAATAATGTATTGCAACTCTACCTGCTAAACCTTTATGTATCTAAATGAAATTCGGGGTTCAGTGTACACTAGTGCCAGTGAACCAATTCTTTGAACCTTAAACAGCAGCACATAAATATTCTGAAGAAACCAATATGAATCTTAATTAAATGAAACTATTTACTATTGCTATGCTATCACAGAAATACATCGTAAAGTAACCATATTCATTATTTTTTCTTTGCCTACTCTGAATACAAGGAATATTATAAATCCTTCTTTTAAAATCTCAATTTCCAAAAACTAACAACAAATTTCATTTATAAAGCATAGTCCTAATAAAATGTGTGCAAAAATAAAATAAAATAACAAGACACAATAGAGAAGGAAAAGTGTCATACACATCAATCTATTTTTCTGCCTTTATTTGACTCATCTGTCATCTGACTACTTGATTGGTCATTAAGTCATAAAACTGTGGCCACAATGCTTTCCCCCAAAGAAAACAGTATTACAATACTCATCTTCATTAAACAAACTTTCCATCAGTTGATAAGATAAGGACACATCATCTTGCCTTGCTGCCACCTTTCATTTTTAAGGTCAGATGGCCAAGCTCATTGTTTCTTGTAGGACACATCTTTTGAAGTCCCAATTTCTATAGCAGGATGCCACTGCTCTTATTTGAGCATTGAAAACATTCATTGTACTTACTTAGCAGCCAGATAAAAATAGGTTAAGAAGGAAAATTCCTGAATAAAACACTAAAGTGTTCAGCCTTTACATTATAATTGTCTATTATAAAACTAATGGATTTATTAATATTTAGTAAATTCATTTATATATCCCATTTTCCCAATCTACAAATCAGTCTATGCAGCAACTAACAACAGAAACAAAGCACAGAATTAAAACAACATAGAATAAAACTCAAAACACCGTAAAATCATCCAAAACATAAATACTTATCTCAAAAATCATTTTAAATAATATTTTTAAGTGGACCACTTTGGGATATTTCAAATATAGACTAAAGAACTGGAATCTTCAATAATATCCCAGCACTGGATTCATGTTCTTAAAAATGTTTGAATAGTATCTACTGATCTGAGGTTAAGGCTGATTCATCAAAAATTTGTATTTGGGGTATATTGGATTCCCCAAAGAATGTATCTGAATGACAGACAACAGATTTTCTGAAGGTATAAAATCATTGAGTTTCATTGATTCCAATGATATGATTTAGTATCTTTTGGGGATAGTGTAAATGTATACAAGCAGTTTCATGGGAAAAAATCCACAAAGTTCAAAGGAGGAGTACATAGCCCTTAATAGACTGTGTCAAGCTTCTGAACCCCTCAGAAAAGCTTTAACTAATTTTGAGTAATGGAGATCTCTATAGCGTGAGTCTCACCACATACACTTTCCAATCCATTTTAAATAGTGCTTTAGTCATAGACTTAAATCTAGATACCTGCCATCCAATTCTCTGTAGCTCCTCAGTACTGTAAACTGAATAATTTGGAGGTACAGTGGGCTGGGAAAGGACTTATAGGAGCAAGTGCACAATTAGTGAATATTCACTAATTCAGCTTTGATTAGGATTTCAACATCACAATACCATTTACCCACCAACAGATTCTGGAATTGTTTCATATTCAGGAAATGATTCTCAAAATTGACTCTGCAGTTGAAAGAAAGGAAGGGGGAAGACCAACACTGCAATCTAACCAGATAGGGATCCATCTGTTACAAAATAATCACTTCTGTGTCCCCATCACATATCACAAGTATCCGCACAAAATACCAGGTACAGAGTATATTTGTAGTGTCTACAAATAAGCACAGAAAAATACTGAAACAGATTCACAGAGGTTTTGGAGGTCATGAATGGCTATGGTGCTCTAAAGAGACTAAGACTAGCATAAATATTGGAGTATCCAAGAATCTGAAGTCTTGGGACTTTCAGTTCTACTCCTAAGAACAGCTTCAACACCTCAAGCAGATAGATTGTTGGGTATCTGGCATACAAGAGAATCCCCAGCTGGATACTGAGCCTTTAGCTATATTTTAGGCCCTTAGCAATGATGGTCACACCTCCCACCATACTTCATTCCAATTTTGCTCCTCAACACAGAAATCCAATGGGAATAGCAAATAATGTTACCCAGTTCACCCAAACCACATTTTTGTCACACAAACTAGATAGCATTATCATTTTTAACTGCAAACACATTCAAAAGGCTTTTCCCATCACATTTGGCAATCCCAGCGGTGTACATTTACAACTTGACTTTCATCTCTACTTTTCTTTCCAGTACAAACTCCCTTCCTAAGAGCGAGTTTGTTCTTCCCTGCAACCTCAGATATCCATGTATTCACCAGATAATACATGAAGTTGGAACAGAATTTGGAAAACCTGAAGCAAAGCAGTATGCAATGAAGAATGGGAATAGCACCATGCAGAACAGATGAGCACTACAGAGGGTGGTACGCTCAGTGAGCGCATCATCTGCACCAAGCTCTCTGAGCTGCACTCCATCTACAACAAACATTGTTGGACTAAAGCTAAGAAGATAGGGAAGGATCCCAGCCATCCCAACAATGGACTGTTTGCCACGAAGTGGTCAGGAAAGCGTTTTCACTCTCTGAAGGCCAACACAGAGAGATTGAGAAAAAGCTTCTTTCCACAGACAATATGGACACTAAACCAGGAACCACAAGAACACTCAGGACTATAACAGGAACCACGATTGTGTGTCATTCCTACCTTCCCAACTATCCCTAACTTACCTCCTATCGTCCCATTTTGCCTTAACTTACTTGTGGTTGCGGGCAGTCACGTAAGCATTTCACTGCATATTTTACCATGTATGACTGTGTATGTGACCAATAAATTTGAATTTGAATTATAATACTAATGTATAGGAGAAAATAATGAAGAAAGATTAAGGGATATTAACATGGTAGACATGTCTCTTGCCATACAAGATGATCAGTCCCTCATATACTGTAAAACCATACTAACTTTATAGATTACACCTGCTTCTCATGAAGAAAATTATAGCTAGGGTTATGTAATAGATCTTTGATTATGAAGTGGCATGTTGAAAGAAATGGGCAGGATAAATGCAGAAAAATGGGAGGAGCATGAGAAACACAAATCCTTAAAATTCCAAACAATACCAAATATTAACACATTTCCGCTGAATCAAGCATTTGACAAAGTTATAATTTATCACCAAATTTGGCTGGCAACCAGGGGTGACTGTTCTGGAGGACAGGTACATTCGATCATCATATGTAGGAGAAGGAATGGCAGAGCCTGGAGGTGGAATGAAAAGAAGGAACACCCTAGAACAGGGGTGGGCAATTATGGCTCCTTCATGACTCGTGGACTTCAACTCCCAGAATTCCTGAGCCAGCATGG
>JAEANM010012469.1:0-14795 GCA_017656035.1 Myanophis thanlyinensis | reverse complement strand
CTTTTGCTGGCTGAGGGATTCTGGGAGTTGAAGTCCACAAGTCACAAAATGGCCAAGTTTGCCCACCCCGGTCTAGAGTGTGGGAAACGTTCATGTAAGAATTCCCAACTTGTGACACACCAGAGGACTCGCAGGAGAAAAAACATATGAGTGTCCAGATTGTGGAAAACATTTCAATCAGAATTCCAGCATGGTGGTACACCAGAAGACTCACAACGGGGAGAAACCGTATGAAAGTCCTGCTTTTGGGAAACGGTTCAGTAAGAATTTCAGCCTGATGGCACACCAGAGGACTCATAACAAGGAGAAACCACATGAATGTCCTGAGTGTGGGAAAAGTTTCATGTATAATTCCATCCTGGTAATCCACAAGAGGACTCACACAGGAGAAAAGCCATATGAATGTCCTTATTGTGGGAAAAGCTTCATGCATAATTCCAGCCTGGTAACCCATCAGAGGACTCACACAGGAGATAAACCATTTGAATGTCCTTATTGTGGGGAAAAAATCAGTTTGGGTTCCCAGCTTATGATACACCAGAGGACTCACACAGGAGAGAAACCCTTCGAATGTTCTGATTGTGGGAAATGTTTCAGTCAGAATTCCAACCTAGTGAAACATCAGAAGCCCTTTGAATGTCCTGATTGTGGGAAAAATTTCAGTCTGGGTTCCCAGCTCATGAGACACCAGAGGATTCACACAAGAGAGAAACCTTTTGAATGTTCTGATTGTGGGAAAAGTTTCAATCACAATTCCAACCTAGTGAAACATCAGAAGACTCACACAGGAGAGAAACCTTATAAGTGTCCAGAGTGTAGCAAAAGTTTCAGTCAGAATTCCAACCTGGTGACACATCAGAGGACTCACATGGGAGAGAAACCATATGATTGTCCAGAGTGTGGGAAATGTTTGAGTCAGAATTCCAGCCTTGTGACACATCAGAGGACTCACACAGGAGAGAAACCATATGTGTGTCCAGAGTGTGGGAAATGTTTCAGTCAGAATTCTAGCCTCGTGACACACCAGAGGACTCTCACACAGGAGAGAAAACATATGAGAGACCAGAGTGTAGGAAAAGTCTCTGGAACACTTCCCACATCGTGAAAGACCAGAGAATTCACACAGGATGGAAACCGTATGAGTATTTAGAGTGTGTGAAAAGTTTCAGATTGAATTTCATCTGGTCATAAACCAGAGGGCTCATACAGTAGACAAACGGTATAAATTTCTAGAGTGCAGGAAAAGTTTTAGTTAATGTTCTAAGGTACTGGACTGGGAGAGAAACCATATGAGTCTCCAGAGTGTGGGAAAAGTTTCATTCATAATTCCAACCTGGTTACAGACTAGAGGGCCAACATTCGGGAGAAACTGCGTGAATGTCCTGATTGTAGGAAATGTTTCAGACAGAATTCCCACCTGGTGATACACCAGGGACTCACACATGAGGGAAACCATATGAGTGTCCAGAATGTGGAAAAATTTAAGTCAGAATTCTGACCTGGTGGTACTCCAGAGGAGTGGTACCCAAACTTTGCAGCATGATGGCCCAGTCTTTTGTCTTGTTTGCAAAAACTTTTGGCATGGAGAAAAAAAAGCCTTGGGGGGGGGGGGTAGGCCCTGATGCTCCAAAAGCAGATTGTATGTTGTGAGCAGGCAGCCTCCATGTGTCAGCAAAGCTGATCAGGATGCATGTTTGTCATTTAAGGCTCTAGTCTCACCTTTCCAATTTTGGAGCATTGGGAGTAGGCAGCTTGGCAGCCCGGCTGGGGGAGAGAGGGGAATCGGGGGGGGGGGGAGCAGTGGGATGGCACACATGCACACGTGCGCAACTTCATTCACACGAGAGAAGTCTAGGGCGCCTTGTGTGAATGGAACTGTGCACATGCACTGGCCCACCTCTAGTATGGCCCAGTTCCAAATAGGCCTCGGCCCTGCTACGAGCTGCAGCCTGGAGGTTGGGGACTACTTTACCAGAGAGAGATACAGGAGAGAAACTGTTAGAATGTCCAGTTTGTGGGAACATTTCAGTACTAGGTCTAGTCTTACGGAGTTTTACACACCAGAGAGAAACCTTTCAGCTCTCCAGTCTTGGACAATACTTCAGGCATAAATCACTCCTTACTGCACATAAGGAAAGCCACATGAGGCGAAAGTGGATGAGTTTAGTGAAGGCTTGAATTTCATTTCAGATTTTCTATTGGGAATGTAGGTGACAAACTGACTATTTGAATTCTGGCCTGATCCTTTTTAGTCAACACATCTCAAGATTAGACCTATAATTGGAGAGAGAAAAAAATGGAAAATGTTACTTTGATAAAGGCTAACTACCTGCTTTGGGTGGATCAGCAGATGTTTCTTGATATTTCCTTCAGCAGAAATATGGAATACTGCAAAGTCTTTTGGGTGGTGTTTTTTTGTATATTGATTATGGAATTCCCATAGGTAGATTTCTATCTTTTACCTTGGTGTCCTCCAGATTTTGAGCGCCAGAATTCTCTAGCCACCATACAAGTAGTCCTTGAGATATAACTGTAATGGGGCCTACCAATTATGGTTGCATGTTGCAACAGCCCTTAAACATGCTTTTGTTTAACTAACTACACCCCTTCTCTTCCTGATGAAGCTATTAAACAAATTTGTGAGTCGTTAAGCAGAACAGTGGCTATCTCAGGATTGAAGGCATAGCACAGTCCCAGGCTTTTATTCCAATTCATCCCTACTGTGGGGTCCCCCAAGGCTTTTCTCTCCCCCACAAGGGTCCCCACAGGCTTTTCCACTCCCACTGAGTGCCTGCAGCTCTTAGGCCTGATTCCCATCCCACCAGGCATCACAGTCTCCTCCTCCATACCTTTGAAGACCTCTGAACCTCCTGTGGGGAAAAATGAAAAGCCACTCATCCCTATGTCTATGTTGTGGAAACAACTGTTATTTTCACTGTACTTGGGATTCATCCCTGGGCCACATGGTGGACTTGTGGATGCAGCTGCCATTTTGTTATGACTGCTTCAGGACCAAAATGTCAGCTGCTTCTTGGTCATTGTCATGTGGGAGAGGAGAAACTGCTCTGTTTTGCTACCTTAACACTGTGCAGACTACCTTAAAGAATTGTTGCTACCTCTGGGAGATGTTCAAAATGTAAGTGTGCAATGGGTGACGGGTATGGGGAATTGGCCCAAGGCCCAGTGAAAAAAAGCAGTGTAAAATTTCACATGTAGAGGCTGTTCTGCCTTGCAGATGAACCTGATGGAGAAGAGCTGTAGAAATATTGAGTTGAGGAGAAAAGGGGTTGTGGTTTTGATCACAGCATCTCCAGGTTTATTAGCACCTCCTGCTCGCATCTCTTTTTCTTGGAAGTGCCTGTGTATTACCCTTTGATGGCTGCTGGGTGATAACAGCACCATATTGCCGATGTATTTGTTGCATCTCCCTTGATGGTGGCAATTTGAGAAAAAAATTGTCCAGTAGAAATAGTTTCATTTCATTTTTCATTAAAGATGCATTGAGTAAGAATTTTCAGTATCTTTTGACAAGGAAAAACATGGGTATTTTCAGTGTTACTATGAACATTAGGGCAAAGCAAGACACTCAGTGTCACCTCAAACTGCAAGATGTGCAACAAGTTTTAATCTATATGTTTATATATAAAATCCAAATACCATTCACTCATCACGAAATCTCCAGAACTGTAAAGCCTACAAACTTGAAATTTGGCATGTATGTTCCTCTTGGTTTCTAGGTACTTGCTAAGAAAGGGTTTTTCGAAATGACCATCAGATCATTAGTATTTCTTATACAGTATAATTAACACATTCTGATGCTAAGGAGTTAAGACACTGTATTCCTCTTCCCCATCTGAAAGAACTCTGTTCCAACTATCAGTTGTCTCACAGGCCATTACCACACTTCCAACTGTCAGACATTCTACTCCTTCACTCAGGAGCGGTCTGGAGCTCCTTACAGTACTAAACGCTACTTCACCAAAATGTCTACACCTTCCACCTATGGGAATGCTTCTGAACTCAAAGTGGCAGGAGAGTTTCAATCACTGACCACCCCTGAGCCAACAGATTGTGAATCGAATTTATCCTGCATAGTGTCCCAGCCCCAAATCACTTCTTACACTGACCTCAGTTCAGACAAATCTGTTCCTTCTACTGTAACACCAGTTAAAGGGAAAAGAGGAAAAAAATGCAGAAAAAGATTTACAGATGCGATTAGGAAAACACAAGTAAGGGAAGCTGCAAAAAAGTATCATCAAACTCATCCCCAAGTCAATAGAGGGGCTAAAAATGTAAAATGTATGCATCTAATAGCCCCTATGTTAATCAGGCAGCTACAGATAAATACAATAAAAAGCTATCACAAATCAGATCAATGCCTTGGACTAATAAGTATTTGTCAGGTTTTAAATATGAACCTGATTGATTACTCCAGGGAAAACATTGTTTATCTCAGACCTCAGTTATCCTGTGCCTTGTGCTACACCCTGAAGTGGCAGGATGAGAATCTTGGGATGTGCTGCAGTGGCAATAAAGTGCAGCTTTCTTCCATTGAGCTCTACCCTGAATCCTTACAGAGCCTTCTCACCCTCCAGCATCCAATGGCAGTACTTTCTTTCTGCTGCCAGGGATGCTTCCAAATGATGTATTTTGGAGCCAGAGAGGTGAAGGAGGGAGATTTTATGCCAACATTCAAAGTGCAGGGGCAGGTCTACCAGAGGATAGGGAGTATCATGGCAGGGCCTCAGTAGCAGCCTTTATTTCTCCAGATATACTTTGCTGGTGACGATGACAATGAGAGGAACATCCATTGTGGAATCACATAGTTTTGTTGCAAAGCATGGGTATGCAGCTAGTATCTGTATCTGTATATTCTGGCATCAAATGTTCACATACAGTCACAGAAAGCAAGATATACTTCAACATAAGAGCTAAAATGCAGAATGAAACCTCACTTCTTTTCTACCTATTGTGGCAAATTTCAAAACTGTGTCAATTCATCTTGAATGCCTACCTAGAAACTTACTTTTAAAAGAATGAGAAATAAAGAAACAAGAATTTCCATGTCTTCGGGAGGATTTCGACGTCTCCAAGTACAGATTTTCCAAGTCTCCAAGTGCTGGAGAATTTCCTTTCTAATGTCTGGATCAGAGATAGAGAACATTTTTGACCCCAAGGGATGCACTCGTTTCCAAGTCAGAACTTCATGCCTCACCATTACCTCTTTCCTCTCACCTCACCCCATCAGTTTACATATCATTAGCTTTCAACTCTGGAAATACAATTATTTTACATATGTGAAAGTTAGAAGTGTTCACCCTCTCTTTTGGTTCAGAAAAAGATTGCTAATGGAGAAAAGGAACAAAGATACTTCCCTGTTTCCCAGTATCTGCTTCCAAACTTCAGATCTCCACTTACTATTCTTATGCAAGAGAAGGGGAAGATGTGAAGATTGGTTGCTTCTTTGCATGGCTTTTTTTTTGGGGGGGGGGGGGGGAGTAAAAGAGAACACACCTACTTCCTCTCTCCCCTCATTTAAACCAGTCTCCTATAGTACAGAGATTGATCGTCCAAGTCATAAAACCTACAAAAGTGGTGCTGAGAGTTGTTCTGGATTACACAGTATCTGGCCTCAAACATGGGTGACCCAACTTCTACGACTAATATAAAAATGGCCCAATAGATAGAATTTTCACATCAAGGGGAATGGGCTCTTTTTTCCCTCTGAGCTGGGTACCTCAAAGAACAAACTATTAACTCCACAGCAAAATAGAATCTCTTCATTCTAAAGAAGTGTATCTCTTTAGAAAAAATATTGAAATGAAATCCCTATGGAAAGATGACCTCTTCAAGCCCAAGCTTTTGCACTTTCTGTAGGTATCTGTTTGATCACTAGGGATTTCTATAGGAAACAAAATGCAAAATTAAATGGATTTGACATGGCAGACTAATTTCTAAACACTGGTCTGAAACTTTTGTGCGCTATAATGTTCTTTCTGGAGTTGGTGGAGTGGGGACAGAGCAAAGTACTGAGTAGACAGAAAGTGTGAAGATATTGGGGACATAGAAAGAAAAACAGTAATTTTTACAAGTAGACTTAAAAAGAGCAGAAACAAAGACAAACCAATGTTCATGCTAATTCTGGCAGAAAATCAAACAAGTAGGAAAAGAGCTAATTCTGGTTCCTGGGTGTATTATTCCTATCTTACTACCTAAACTTAAAATCCTGTTTTCTTTATTGGTCTGCCAGAGACCATCAGGAAGCCAGTGAACAGAAAATGTTTCTGTTTTGCTTTACAGACACAAAAAGAAATAAACAGTGGCTGACATACTGCTCCATATAAATATGTCCTATTTAACTATTATCATCAATAACTTTAAAGGTTGAAGTCATGGCCACCATGTCATATGGCAGTGGATTCAGGAGTTGCATAGAAAGAATAAACACTTTATCTGAATCTATTGTTAAGTTCACCAGACTTCATAAAATAACCACAGCTTATTTCTCAAGATCCAACATGCTTTCTCCCTTGAAATTAGGATGACCAGATGCTAGTAAGTACTGAGCCTCTGTGATACTGCAATTCGATAAGTCCACAAGTGAAGTTGAGATAATGGCTGCATCATCTGATATAAAAGTAGTACTATATGTCAGCTAGCGTGACAAATTATGTTCCAATTTTGTGAGTTTTTCCACTGTGTTACTGATATAAAAATCAAATGGAGGGCTAAGATACCCTTGTTTAACACTCTTAGAAGTAGATATTGCAGCAGCAATACATCAAGCTATATCTGCTTGGTTCCCTCCACACCTCCTAAAATTAGCAAAGCTCCAGCTTTCTTTGTGTAGTCATCCTTCTTCTTATAACATGGGATCCCAGCCCAGATCCAAAATGATTAAGCACATACATTGGGCACTGTAAGAATGATGCCCCCGCTATAGAATCAGCTATTCAGCAACTAGCCCCTCTTGGGTTGCCATGCATAAACAAGTCTTGATAGAGGAAAATATTTGTAACTCAGGGTTGAAATGAGGAATTCTTGGTGATCTCTGGGCTTGGTTATTTTATTTTATTTTATTTATTTAAATTTATATACCGCCCCTCTCCCAAGAAGGGAGTTGGGGCAGTTTTCACCTCACTCCCCACTAGCACTGATGTTATTACCTAGTTTGGGTAATGAAATGTCTGCAAGAAAACAACCAATCTTAGAGAGCACCAAGGACTCCTCATAAACAAGTTGGTGCAAAAACTGTCAAGCCATTAGAGAACCATACCCACTGCTCAATATGACATGTAGGTCATACAACCAAAATGGAGTGATCTGGGTGGTAGACTACAGTACACAAAACAAGGAAGCAAACACCAACCTGCCTACATCAGTCTTGCAAATAGCTATAGACTGTTACTTGCAGCAAAATAATAATAATAATAAAAAACTCCCACCAGGTTGACCATGTAATGAAAAACTAGATTTTTTTTTCCTTTTTTGGCCAGCAGAATGCTACAGGTTTATTAGCATAAATTTATTCCATGAAAATCCATTGAGACAGGAGGTTCAAATTCAAATTCAAATTTATTGGTCACATACACAGTCCTGTTATTTTGTTTCTTACTGAGGGGAGGGAGGGAATTTAAACAACAACAAAAATTGAGCTTTCCCGGGATCACAAGTCTGCTTTTTCTAATACTACACCAGGGAAAACAGATTAGTATGGATTTCTGTGAGATCGTAATGCTTATAAACTTTTAAAAGACAAAGTTAGCTTAAGAAGATCCTTGAACTGTGTTTTTTTTACATGCTGAGAATACAATTGACAGGATTCACAAACATCTGATTTGGCAACTTGTAGGTCACTCATTGATTGTAAATGGAGCTCCTGCCCATTCTCCTCCCACTCCCTAATTTTCTGGGGCTGGGCAAAGGTCGTGAATGAGATGGAGGAAAGCTTTCCTTAGCCCTGGGGTTGGGAGAGAGCATACTAAAATACCATGGAACTGAAAGACCAGTTGGCCTGGTCATCTTTGGCTTTCAACCGATCAAACCTGTAGAAAGCTGCCTGTCTTTGCTGTTTGTTAATGTTACTAACGCCTTATAGAAAGGGGCAGCCCTTTTAAAACTGAGCAGACATTTTGCTTACACTACAAGCATTTAGAAATCAAGATACTTTTGTTTTTCAATTATGAAAAAAAAGTTTGTAAAAAAAAAAACCCAAGAATGCTGCAATATCCTCATGCAGTTTTTGAACAACTACGGCTGCATAGCTTCAGCAACACTCCAAACAGCTCTATAATTTGAAAATAAAAGAAACCATTCCACCAAATAACTGCAGAGATACCATATAATGCTGTCTTACCAGCCTTCTCCAAGGCAGCACATTTACTGTAGTTCTGCTAAGACAGGAGCATTCCAAACATGATAAAAACCCAATCTTTACTTTTCCATTAGAGCTGTGCCCGCCCCGACTTTTAGCACTGCTCAGCAATCCCCACAAGCTCATTTTTCCCTACTGGGTTAGGGATATCAGCCTTGTGGGTGGGGAGAAGCACAGACTCACCCTGATAAAAAGTTTGGAAGAGAAATTCCTCCTGGGTCCATAGCCACATCCCAGTTTTCAGAACAATAAAAATAACTTTGAAACGGAGCTTGGGGATAATGGGAAAACTCTCCCCGCTCCAAAGTTTAAAAACTTCAACTTAGCCTTAATGAAAAAAATGCATAATTGGAGAGAAGAGATTCTTATTCTTACCTTCTGACTTTCAAGGCTGGAAATGTCTGAAGGATGACCCTAATGTAGCATGATTTACTTCTTCTGATCAAGGGGTCGGTAGAGACTCCCACACTAATTTACAAAACTAAAACTCTGTGTATAATGGCTAGCACTCTGACAAATACCCACAGTAGTCGTGGTCACAGACAGTAACATGGAAATGTACTGATTGGCAGTTCAAAGTCCATTTGCAGTCCAGAATCTTACAGACATACTGAGTTTGTCTCGACCTCCCCAGGACCACTGTAGATAGCAAGAGTTCAGAATATACTTCTTTCCTGGGGAATTATCAATCCTCCATCTCAGTACTACAATCAATACCTTAGGTATATCCTCCTCCCCCCACCAGGAAAAATAAATTCCTCTCTTCCTTGGACAATGCATTCTCTCCAAACAGGCAATAACCTGCAACAATAACTGACCCAGAGGTGTTCCTCATAAACTTCAGTCGCCCTCAATTATCCACACTGTGCTTAAATGTTATATGCAAGACTGCCTCTTTTCTTGCAAAAGTTTTCCTCCTCCCACTGCCTAGTTCCCTCAAATCTTACCCAGGGCTGGCTGGGTAGGGCCAGCGATGTTAGGATATCCCCCATGGCTCCTAGCATCTGGTCAGTGCGTCCCCCTGTCTGCTGTGGAGCCTTCATGATGCCAAAGATCCTGCTCACCTTCTCCTGGCACACTCGGCTTCAAAGCTGGAGACATCTGGAGGACTGGGAGGAGACTGGGCACCCTGCCTCTGTGGATGTGTGTGCGTGTCTATGTCCGTGTCTGTGTTGGGTGCTGGAACAGTCAAGTAAAAACCATTTCCAAGTTAGTCAGCTCCAGCTACCATAACTTCCCTGCTACAAGCTGCTGCCTCTTTAGCTGCACCACAGTGTGTCTGGATCCTAAGCCCTTTATCTCTTAAACATCATCTACATTTACAGGCATTCAGAGATAGTAAGGGATTAGGAACAAAGGGGACATTGCAGACAAAGTTGAGCATATTGTCACGTGCCTGGAAGTTGCCATGCAGAGGCAAATCAGGTAGCCCTGACAAATAGCAGGGTTCAGAAGTGTTAAATCTGAAATTAGTTTAAACAGATTATGAACATGCAGGAGTAAATGAAAGAACTAGTGGAAAAATCAAGCATTTAATTATGATAATATGACACAGAGATAAACATCTACAGTATTCATTCTGTGAGCAGCATAGTCCTGCAGCTGACAAGTCCTGCCATTGAGCAGAAGGGATAATGCGTTCAAGATAGTCAGCCACTAGAGGGCACCACATAGCCTGCCTCAGTTGACCTGCATAAAATGCTCCTTGAGTTCTTCCATGACTTCCCATTCACAAGTCAAATGTACAACTCAGATGGTCTTTTAATTCTTTCCAAACCTAAGAAAACCTAGCCATTTCCTAATCCAAACTGGCTGCTCTCTACCAAGAGAAGACATCCTGCTTGAGTTGATTTGGAATTTTCACTGACAAAATGGCTTTTGTGGTGGGGATTGCCAGTTCACAAAATGGCTGCCAATCATAATGCCTGTTTGCCAGAAAGTAAAGTCTTGAGGTACACTCATTCCCCAGCTATGGTCTTTACCACTCCAACTTAGTCTTCCTCTCACACACACACCCTACCTTGAAAGTATAGAGACGCTTCCAAGATAAGTTGCAGCCATATAGCATTTTTATTTACTAAGAATACATAGTAGGGTTTACATGGCACCCTCAGAGATTCTTATTAATAAAAATGATACTAGTGTTTTGCTTAATAACAGGACTACTCCCCCTTAGTTTTTACCCTTTTTATGTTTTAAAAAAAAACTCTGGCAGGAGCCAAAAGAGGTGTTGCCAGGCAAGTTGGTAGCCAAAGGCAGAGGGGCTGACCCCTATTTTTCACAAACACAGCTATAGTCGATGGGATCTACTTGACATCTGCCTAGTAACCAGCAAATGCTTCTAGAAGGCCAATGGGAAACTTTTGGAGTGACGTCCTGAATTCAGGGCACAGAAAGATCACCTATGTGGCACAAACTTGGAGGAATGGTGAAGATCAGTACCCTCCTCCACACTGCTGTATTATCCCATGAGTGTTCATTTCCATCTGCTACTTTATCTGAATAGAAACACCTAAGATTAGATGAACTGGATCAACTCACTTCTTTGAATCTACCAACTGATTGTCTGCATGCCTTCTTGTAAAAAAAAAAAATTCTGATACCAAGGTTTATTTCTAAGAAAGTATGTCCACATTTCAACTATAAAAATCAACAGTTATAACAATTATCAAGCCACTATCTCAGTTATCATGAGACATCACATATATTACCTACTACTATCAGCAGTGGCCTTTTTCTTATGGTAGTTGCTACCTCTTGAGGTCTGTTTGCATTTATTTGAATGCTTGTTGAATGCATTTTTGCTCCTGCCTCAATGGGAAATCTCATTTATATATAAATTATCTTGTTGTCCACAACACAACACCAAAAGAAATCTCTCCAAGTGCCTTCCAAGGCTGAGTTGGTCATATTTCCAGGAGGAAACTCTAGGAATTACAGGAGTTCGTCTAACACAGGGGTGTCAAACTCTATTTCATTGAGGGCCACATCAGGGTTATGTTTGACCTTGAGGGCCGAGGTGGGCATGACTAGGGTGGATGTGGTCAGCTCAACATCACTCAAGTTGGGGGCCCTTGTGGTGGTCCAAGCACTTTGCCAGTGAAAACGGGCTCACGAGCTCCATTTTCGGCTGTGACAGCCTCCTGCAACTCTCTGCCAGCAAAAATGGAACTTGGGAGTGCTGCCCGTGCCCCCGAGCTCCATTTTTGGCTGTGACGGCCTCCTGCAACCTTCTGCACACAGCCCTCCTGAACTCCATTTTCACTGACAGGGGCACCGCGGGTTTGTCCTTTTTTGTTTCCAGGACAGCCCCACAGGCCAGATCTAAGCCTTGAGTTTGACACCCCTGATCTAACACAACTAGGAGGCATTTAATTGGAAGCAGTGATTTAAAAAAATATGCAACCCCAACAAACTCCTTGTTTTTCGACGAGTCTCTTGCAATTATGGTACAATAATCTCTCCAGCTAGTTTCCTCTTCTACCCTCTATATATAGTCTTGTAAATACGGGAACAGGGTCAACCCCCCACCCTTATGTTCATTTCCTGCAGTTTTTCATTCCCATTTTCCAGAGAGAGAGAGACACACACACACAAAAACATTTTGGGAGCCAAAGCCTTGAATTCAAGCCATGAGGGAAGGAAAAAGGGGAGGAGAGATCAGAGCTCTGGCCTCTCCACCACGCAACCACAGCCTCCTTCCCCAGCGTTCACATCATGCAAGGCTTCTGCACAGCTTCTCACCCCCAAAGTTAACACTTGTGCTAAATGCACAAAGTCTCCTCCTCTGTCTTCTGGCATCATTATTGCAGCAAATACTATTACAGCCCCATCTCTTGCCCTCCTATTTGCTGCTGGACCCTGAAAAATAATTATTTTAAAAATAATTATGCTGACAACAGTAACCTCCTGGATTAATCCTTCTGCAGGATTGATTCACATTGACTTGAGGCTGCTAACCTCCTGGTCTGGATTAGCACTCTATACTAAATTCTGGATCCCCACTTTTTAATGGCTATAAACCTCTATGGGGATCCGTTTAGTCAAAAGAAAAGCCATTTGGTTTCTAATTATTTACCCGAAAAGCAAGGCACAAGGCATAAGCAACCTCAATTCCACTGATTTTGTTGGAGTTTTCATTCAATCACTAAATCAAACTCAGGGAATAGACATAAAATAAGGGGATAGGGGTAGGTAGCTGAGCCACAAAGACAACTTTTTCTCTGGCATGCCCCATGACATTGCCTTCATCTTGTTTCTAACAAAAAATGAAGATGTTGGCCACAATCTCCCTCTCCATCTCTTTTATATGCAACATGTCACTTGTTCCAAGAAGCAGTTTCGATCACATTGCATTTTGGCCTCCCTCCACTGGATGGCCCTGACCTAGCCCATAAGTGAAGTAGCATTCCCTGTCACTCAAGGGCAGCTTTAAGGCGTACAAAATTCCTTAACCTCTGTTTCCCAATTACCTTAGGGAAATCCCAGTGATTGCCAGCAACAGGAAGAGAAGTGATAAATGGAAATCAAGGATTGGCAATGGGGATAGCCAATTTCACATTGGTATAATTTTCTGCCATTTCAAGCACCAAAGGAGAACTGTAGTGAGTGAGGAAAGGCCCTTTGGTTATCATGCATGAGATAATGAATCAACCTAAATGCCAGGGTTTGTATAATTCTGAATCATACATTTATATATATTATATTATATATATAAATATCCAGCACATAGTGTAATAATGCTAGCAGGGTCACTGAACTCAGTGAACCAGAACTATATTTTAGACATATCCAGTACAAGGCAAGGGGGTGAGGTAAGACAAGCCTAATTAGAGTGGAGACACTGGAACACGTTGAGTCAGAGATTCAATATTTTATGAAGGATGTGGCGAAAAGAAACAGCTAGAAGGTCTACAAACTTGAAGAGCCTGCTCCAAATGGCCATCCTCCAAGTGCCTTGAACCCCAATTCCCACTGTTCCCGGCAAGGGTTGTGGGCATTGTGATCCAAAGTTACAGATTGGCAGAACTGGTCCAGATCCTGATTGGGTGATTTTTCAGTGTCTGGATGAGGACTTGACCTCTATTTGCTGAGGCATTAGGAACTACAAATCAAAAAAGATGGGACAGAAAGATGGGGTTTTACATGCTAAAAGAAAGGGAAGAGACTATGTGCATTCAGCACAAGGGGCCACTTTGGGGCCCAGCATTAGATTGAAAGCCAGAACTGACTCTTTTTTGGTTACTATTTCTGGCTTAACATGACCCTACCACTATGTGGTGGATCTAAAACTGTTTCCATTATCAAGACTAACCCCATAGGAAAGTATGAAGGCGAAAATACTTCCAAACTTATGGCACAACTTCCTCCTTCATCATGGAGTATAAATAAAGCCACTTCCACCCCCATAAACCTCTCTGTTTTGGAAATCAATTACCATCCTCTGGGATAGAAGTATCCTGACAGTTTCATATTCTGTAGTAAATGATCCCTCTTTTTAGATGTACAGTATATTGCTTTGCCTACTTTAAAACAACTTTAAAATTGTATAAAGACACTTTTGCCTTTCATTCACTCTGTTAAGTGGGACCACCTCCAAGTTTAATGGAACCAGTGAAAGAAAACAAAATAGCCCTTAAGTGCCAATTCGAAAATCCCTGGCCCTCCAAATTTTGCATGGGCCTGCATTAAATTGCATTAATCGTTTTGCTCAGTAAGCCAGAGCGCCTTTTACAATGGCAGCCTGTGTGAACATCTACAAAGATCCTGCTTCCTAAGCAAGGAATCGTTTGAAATTTTCCAGAGCAGAGACACTGACAGAAAACTCAAGTAATGGCAGCATTCCAATTGTAGGTATATTAAAAAAAAAACCAGTGAGGAGGTTACTTTGCAGAAGGAACAGACTGCTTCTCTATCCAGTATCAGATTTCAGGTAGGGATTGGTGAGACAAGATTTCTGTCTCTCTGAAAGAGCCAGGCAGATGTATATATGGGATACTCATCAGAGAAATTTGCTGAGTGGGCTGCGTGGGATACGTAGAATATTCTAAAGCTGCTTTCCTGCTCCCCAAGAGAGTTTCTCTCCAAGAAACTTATAAACCATATATTCAGCATCTTTTACAAAAAGCGAAGGTTAATCATCAACATGATCTCTACTACCAGAACTTCAACATCAAGAGTTTGCCAGGATAAAACAACAACCTATATTATGGAACTCACCTCTTTGAAAAAAACCAACAGTCCAGACTTCAACCAACACCCATTCACAAAAATGGAAGGGCTCCACCGACTCACTACAATATTGTGAATCCATCCAGCCGCACACTCAACTAAGCTGAAGAGACTGTTCTGGCTTGAGGATTATCTTTTTGTCCTACTAAACTCACACAAAATATACAACTCTGTGGGGACCTTGCTTTTT
>JAEANM010012468.1:2569-14795 GCA_017656035.1 Myanophis thanlyinensis | reverse complement strand
TAATATACCAAAAAGTACTCTCAAATAACGCTCCGTTGTGTACTCGTTCTCCTAACGGAGGACTCTACTCCTTAACAGTCTCCCTTATCTCAGTGTTGAAGATAGCAACACCATTTGTCCTTCTCCAGTCACCTGGCATGACACTTGAATATAACTGTAATTTTGAACTGTAGTCCCCAGAATAAAATATGATTGCCCATGTTTTTTATGATTTTTTTCTTTTGGACAGATTCACCTCGTCACTTTTGGTGGTATCACTTGATTTGCTGGTGTATGAGTGTTGCTGGAATAATCTGTATCCTGGTAGGACATGAGCATTACACTGTAGATGTTGTCATTGCTTATTTTATCACAACTAGACTCTTCTGGTGGTATCATGCAATGGCCAACGAAAAGGTAAGCAGCAGCCATGCCAACTTTAAATGTTAAAATTAATTTTAAATGTGGGGCTTGAGATATATATATATATATTCAACCATATGCATATGTTGAACCATAAGTCAAAATGTATAAAGTAATTATCAGGAGCCACATGTATAAAATTAAGCAATTCCCAACTAAGCTCAGTTGCTCATGTATACCAAGCATCAAGCAAGTAGCTCTTTGAGCTCTTCCCAGGAAAGCAGCAATACAAATAGGGCTAAATATTCTTTTTTCACTAAAGCAGGATCTTAACATTTTATACAAAAATGCAATTTCTAATAGGTGAAAAATAATACATTTATAGTAGTTCATTGTGTTAACCAAACAGATGGTACAATTACAGTGCTTTCAGTTTAAGGAAAAGAATATTTCTAGTGGTTGTAACTGTGTTTTGAATGCAATCTAAACACGATTTTAATAATTTTTTTCTTAATACAGAACTTGAAAATATCATCACAGACTAACTTTCTGTCTCGAGCATGGTGGTATCCAATATTCAATTTTTTTGAGAAGAATGTACAAGGCTCAGTTCCTTGCAGTTTCTCCTGGCCAATAACATGGCCTCCTGGTTGTTTCAAGTCTTCCTGCAAAAAATATTCCCGTGTGCAGAAAACGGGAGAGGACAATGAAAAATCCACCTGAAGATGATGAAGGCAAAAACATGCATATCATTTTTCCTTTTTACCAAAACACTTATGCTATAACCAAAGCTCTCAAGATGACTAGATTGTTTGTTGAAGAAGTGGAGCAGACTCTGTGCAATTGATCTGAGAAATAACTTTTGTAGCCATTAGAAAATAATAGCTATCCCCTGGTATTTTTTTATAGTTATATTGTACAGTTTCATCCCACTCTTCAGTATTAGTAGACATTGGCGTTCGATGACACTCCAGTGCCAATATAATACTTCCTGAGGAAAAGAGCCAGGATGTTGGCTTCTTAATGAGATTAAGAGGTGCCAAAGTACACATCACACCATCTGTTGTTAAATATCATTCACCCACAGAAGCTCTGAAACAAAATATCAGATTCAGATTTCTGCAGTTTGATGAGCAAAAATTAAAAGAAAAGGTAAAAGGCACAATACTAGTCTCTCAAGCTGAGAGTGACAGAAATTGGCAGGCAGAGTGTCAAATCCAACTGGTGCATATATAAGGCCTGTTACATATAACTGGTGAAACCAGAACAGAATGTGATCTTTTATATTATTTTATGGGAATGAATTATATTATGACCCCATAATGCCACCACTGTATCTACTGGTACATGCTATCCTCTGTTAACTTTTACATTTTTTTTTTAAATGTGGTAATTTTATATATGAAAATAAAACCTATTTTACCTGATGATACTGTAAGCTAGAAATAATGTCTACTAATGTCATCAATGTTCTAAAAGAGAAGAGGTAAACTAATTTATTGTTAAAATAATATACATATGTCAAAAGGATTATTTATTTTCTACTGGTCAATTAATTTGCATGACTTTGCAAAAGATGTACTGGACGCATTTTTTGAACATTAACATTCACAGTTAATGCTCAATAGATTAATTATATGGAGAGTCTGCAATCACAGCAAATACTGACCATCCTTCAGACAACAATTGAAAAAGATAGTATATCACTTAATAAAGATAGAGGTCTAATAATAATTTTCGGCACTCAAAACACATCTCATAATTTTGAAGGGGTCTATATCTGTTGACGAGCGCCTTTGATGTTCCCATTACTAGAAAATATATCATTTTGGTGCTTTCCTTTTGCCATTTTTACCTAGTTCATTAAGTTTCCCTTCAGAACAGCTTGGGAGTGATATAGAAGCCTTCAGGGAAAAGGGGAAAACAACAATTATCATTCTGCTAATGAAAGCCTCTCCTGGATTAAAATGACTTCTACGCAAAGTAACAGTAGAATTGTCAATATTCTGTTGTGATGGTTACTGAAAAACATATGCATATGTCCATACAATACAATGCATTAAAAATAACAAATCGAAATAAGCATTTAAGATCAAGAAGAACAGCAATTCATACTTCCTGGCTTTAGTGTCATCTAAATGGTGTCATGAAAATGATTTTTCAATGTTTTTTTAAAATTGCATTCACTAAAACATTGAGATAGATACGATGCATTTACTGATGAATATCATTTTTGCTTTCCTTTGGCATTTGAGTTGTTATGCTAAAGTTTTTCCACTGAATATTTTGTTTCACTATTACCTAACACTATTTATTATTAAATGGTCAAATGGCCAATCTGGTACCTTCTTGTTTTCAAGATTTGTTTTTGTTTGAACAAAGTCTCTCTTTATAATATAAATTTAGTACGTAAGAACACTTTTAGTGTTTATTAAGCTTCTGCACATGGCCTAATACTTTTGTTTAGTTTGGCTCAAAAACCAAACAGTACTAGAATTACAACACATAGCAATTAAATAGATTGCATCTGTCCATTTTATAGTATGCTTTTATAACGTGCCAGTAAAGGCAGCATTCAGAAAACCACTATTTACATTTGCTTTAATATAACTTTTAAATTGTATTTTAATGTTTATAATTATGTAACATGGAAATCAATTGGAAAAGTTATTTGTAAGATCAAATTTTTTAAAAAGATGGAGCTTCTTGGAATTTTTCTGAAAGCTTTTGTTTTTCACTAAAATTTGTTAACTAGAAAAGCTGCTACCAGCTTCCTTCTGGTTTTTTGTTTTCATAGATTAACATACCGTAGCTATTATACAAGGTCATATAGAATTAATTTTCAGAAAACCACAAATTCTGGTATAGCAAACAATATACCTAATCATAGATGATAGTAAAGTGTGATATTCAAGTCAAATGCCTTATTATGGGTTAATTTTCTTTACCAGATCCCTTGCTTTCAGGATATCTATGACACATGGAAAACTACACCTTTTAGTCAAAACATAGATGCCACTAACAAAATGAGAAGTGCAGAATTTAAAATATAGACAAATTAGTTTTTAGCTTTATCTTAATAGGACACAACAGCTGGAGTTCAGAAATATATGAAATTAAGATTGAAATATACAGAAGAACTCTTTGCTATGCATAATCACATATACAGAGGCAGAATGTAGAATACACGCTGGCTGTGAATTCTGTCTTGATTTTATATGTGTGTGTGTGTTTATGTATATGTATGCATGTATAGGCAATTTTCCAAAGACCACCTCAAGAGACAATTTATATCAAGTGCCTTTAGGCTAAAATGTGTTTCAAAAATTAAGTACTGTAACAATATAGAAGACAGCTTACTTTTACAGGAAAACTACCGTAGTTAGACTCAAAATTAGTGATAATAATTAAGGAGAAACCAATCTAAACAGCTTCCTAAAGTGTTTGGTCTTTTAAAAATAACATAGAACAATGGTTCTCAACTTTGGTCTGCAGACGCCCGGGGTGGGGCATGATGTCATTATGGGTACAAGAAGGCTTGAAGAAATGCTATGATTTAGATCTTGAGTTAAGTCTTGGGGGTCCATGGCTATCATCCATAATCACAAAAGGTTTTTAAAGAGGATCCATAGCGAAGAACGGGGTTAGAACCACTGATATAGAAGTTTGAGGTGGAAACAGACTACTGAGTTTGAGAACATTGCTCACGGCCTAAACTTGGAGTCCCATGTGTGAACACTAATAATTTCCTTGTAGATACCTTCTCATTGAAATGAGAATCATTCCCCCATCACAATTATCATGGTCATGATACACTGTCAAAATTTGAAATGGTCTTATTGGCAAAACAGATTGGAAATCCCCAATCTTGCATATTTCTCTAAATTTTATAAATAAATAAATTTGTCTTATTATATGGCAGTTAAAGAATGGTCCAGAGAAAGCCCATTCCAATGAAAAAAATACATTTGAAATTGCTGCTGAAAACAATTTAGAGAACATAAGGCAAATGTTCTCTATAGTTTTATGGGCAATGATTTTGAAGGAAAACATACATCATGTAACAGCTTTCATTCTCACTTTAAGACAAACAAATTTTTGTTGTTAAGCACCATTCAAATATTTTACATGCAAATCAGTACACATCATTAACAAAGAAACCCTATCATTAATTTTCAGTGATTTTAAGACAATCCTGTTTTAAAAATAAAATAGGGAAAAAGCTACTCTCCAAAGTTAAGATAAGTGCTGTTTTAGAAAATTCATAAAGAAAAAAAACAAATTCCCCTGAAGATGCCTTTAAAAAGTAATAGAAATTTAAATATGATAAATGTTGAGCTCTCAGTTTCTATTTCTTTTCTTTAGCACATAAATTGTTATGTTCAGAAATAGCCACTATGAAAGAATCCTCTGGGATGGGATAAACAACCTGCGGCTATTCAGTTATTTCTGATAATTATAATAAACTGTTTATTAACTCTGCTGGTTTGTACCATCTTGCCAATTAGTACTCTAAAAAACAGAAATATTCTGCCTGAAGCAAAGGGTTTTAAACATTATCCATTGGACAATGGTTAACCATGAGAAAAAAATAATTTTAAGGAGGGTCTGTGTTTGTATCAGTGGTGGGATGAAATCAGTTTTACTACCAGTTCAGTGAGCGAGTGCTTCACTGCTGCACAGCTTCAAAACTTCAGCTATTGAGCTTACCTGAGACAGCCCAGGTGAGTAGGAAGGCTGCGGAGGCATGGAAAACAGCTGTGCCATGCAATTCAGCTGAACTAAGAAAAAAAGGCGGAATATAGGACATAATAGGGCGAGGTCAAATGCTTGTCACCACTACTAGTTCGCTAGAACCAGTGCGACCAGGCAGCATCCCACCACTGATGTGTATGTGTATACTTATATAGAGATATATCTGGCTGTGTTTGGGTATGTGCTGCTTCAGATTCTGAATGAGCTTATTTATTACACAATTATTTATACTTTCATTCCCTAGACCCATGATGGCGAACCTATGGCATGGGTGCCACAGGTGGCACGCAGAGCCATCTTGCTGGGCACACAAGCTGTCGGCCAACTTACCTCCAGCTGAGCATGCACATGCAATTGCAGAGACCCAGCTTCTCTTCGGGGATCTGCTGTGCACATGCACGTGATTGCAGCAGGAAATCCAGCTGGTCTTTGGAGCTCTCCTGCGCATGCATACGCGATTGCTCATGTGTGCGTTAAGTGCCTGCACGCAGCACGCATGCATTGCACGTGCAAACACTGCATGCATGTGCAGATAGTGTGGTTGCGCATGCAGCGCACATGGAGCAGCCACACCAAGTGCGGATGGTACATGCAAAGCACGTACTTTTTGGCACTCGGTAAGTAAAAGGTTCGCCACCACTGCCCTAGACAACCATTTTTGGGTTTTTTTATCCTTGGTTCTCCTACAAAAGAAAACCTACTTAATGCCTCAGCCAAAAGACTACAGCTTCTGAAGGTCTGATCTCAGCTGTTACTTGCTGTGTATTATAATGGGAAAGTTGTGGAAAAGACTAATCATAGCTGAAATATAATAGGAGGATAAGAGTTTAATGAGCAACTTAGCATACAGCACAAGGAATTGAAGTATATAATTGTTAATATTTTAGTCTGGGCTATACTAAAATATTTAGAAAATAAACTGAAGGCAGATCTTAAATCCAGCTGAAATGGAATTTGAAAATATTAAAAGGTGGATTCAGATGGGTAACAATGTAGAAAGATAGTGATTTATATGTGAAAAAGTTTTTTTTAAAAAGGAATTTGGCACATTTAAAATTCTTATTCTGATGCAGTTCATCTTTTTAGTAGTTTTTACCTCTTTGAGATTATCCTTTAAACAAAATAAGTGTCCACTTGGCAGGTATCCATATTACTGCAGTTTCAGCTGAGTATATTTTGTCAGGTATGTTTATTAAATATCTGTGATACTAGTGAAGAGTTGCTGACAGCATTTTTGAAATAGTACTATTTTAGGTGCTTATTCATTCAGGTGCTTTCAGGTGATCACAGCAACCTAATTCAGGAAGAATTATATGCAACCCAGCTCAGTATATTAAGCAAGGTTAAGCCTGATTTGAATGGCCTTAAGTGCGCTTCTTTTTGCCCACATACATACATGCTATTAAGAGATTTTAATAGAAGCCATAGCTGTTTCTACCATTACATGTGCATTTATGTTTACTGCTCTTGTTCCTACCCTTGGTAACCCTGTAATTAACAGGTAGCTTGCAGTAAATATCTTGGATATGTTGAATACTAAATCCAGATGTACATACTACAGGATCTCTATGGAAAGCATTAATTTCCATACTGTTCAGTATCTTTCAGCTTTAATATATTCTCTGTTGTAGACCTTAAAGGCTCAAATAAAAAATGTGATTTTTGCATTTTAAATAATTTTATTTATTATTATTAGTAGTATTTTTTCCATTGCTACTCAGCATTTTAAGTCTTTTGAGTTTCTCAGGAGAAATATATAGCCTACATCCAAACAAGATTTGCACATCTGCCCTAGCTTTGCAATTGTGGCTTAACATACTATGGGATATACAGCCACAATGTACCATTTTACAAGAACCATCCATCATGTTAAGTAATAGAATGGTTTATTTTGGACGCAGAGCACATTATGTGATCACAACTGTATTTGTTAGCATAGTTACCCATGAGTCTGGGCTATATAAACACACTAACAATTCATGAGAAAACAGCAGGAATTGTAACTAGTGATTGGGTGGGATCTGCAGATTCACTATCTATGGTCTGCTTAAACAAATGGGTGGAATCCAAACTCAAACATAGCTCAGGAACAAGTATATGATTTGTATGAGCAAACATCTATTATACACTATCAGCTTCATTGGTTGAATGCTAGTTAAATTTGCTATGCTCTCCTCCAAAAACAGTGACATAGATTTATTTATTTATTTATTTCACGAGATGTAGTCTGAGGAGCTTATATTAAAGGAGATTCTGAGGAAATTATTTGCTGTCTTTTGTTTTACTCTCAATAGCCTTGAGAATGCATAGGATGGATTAATAATATGTCCCCCAACTCCCAGTATAACAATGGTAAATAATTGGATAGCCCTATTAAGAACCAAGGCTGATCAACTGTTTGATCTGGACAATAACATTGGACAGCCAGTGTTTAAATCCCTCTCTGCAGTTGTTTTGGTCTTTTGAAAAATGGGGCAATCTTTGGTATTACATACGCATGGAAAATTCCCAGAGCCTCAGTTGAATGGAGAGATGCCTGTACAAAAAAATAAAAATAAGAAAATGGGTTTCTGTAGCTCTAGTAAATTACTAGATTCAATCCCCAGCAATTTTGGCCCTGAGCAAGACTGACCTTTATTTGAGATCCTTTCACTGGAAATATTTATACATGCGCGCACACACACACACACTTAAATGAAGCTTTGTGTAAATTCTGTCTTGATAGCATCATAGGTGAGATTTTTAAAAATCATTTGACAACTAGCAGAGGACTAGAGCAGATATACAATTTAAACTGTACTTGGAAGATGCTAACTCTTCGTTTTTAGGTCAATAGAGATTAAAAAATTGCTTAATTTAAAAAAAAAATCAGGGATCCTAGTTCTGTAAAGCACTTCTTGGTATGTATTGCAAGGAGACATTTGAGGTATTCGTTTGTTTTACCAAATAAAAATAAAAAATTTCATATTCATGTTTATAAAAGATTAGGTGCTAATCCTTATGATTACAATTTGTATTTTTCCCTGCATTTTTGTGCTTACATAGAATCAGTGCTCTATGAACTGCCTAGTTACTTCAAAACAGGTTAGTAAGAAAGTGCAAACTGAGGACCATATAATTTGAAAGACAGTGGCAGGGTTTGCTATAAACTGAGATTAGGAGGAGCCGATGTTGAACAAAACTTGAAGGACCATAAGTGGCTTAATTTGTTTAAAGTAGCCTAAAGAAAGGACACAGATACAACAACTGGTATCATCTTTCTAAGAGGATTTGAGAGGGTTGATGGAAACAGTCACAATATATTACCGTACTGTTTGTGTTACCTCGCTATGTCTATAATGCATAAGAAAAATATTTGGAAAGGAATACTTCACATTCTTAAGGCTGGTTTTTAAAATGTTTGAATGAAAAGTACTAAGAATTTGTAACAATGCACAATCAGACTTACGTACTGAAATTATTACTTACACAAACATTACTTACTTTATAAAATGGGCCATTATATTGTTTAAAGTTATTGATAAATATTGTAGTAGCTTTATTTACTATATGAAGTCCAGAACGAACATGGAGTAAAATAATTTATAACTATTACAATCAATTTAGTATCATTATTATAAAAAGGGGAGCCTTTGAATGAAAAAACATAATTATGCATAGAGACTTAACTGTTGAAACTAATCAGAATTTGTCAGAATTTGTCAGCTAAATAAAAGTATATAACTTTTATTATCTATGTATGAAAACCTATATTTAATCTAAGAATTCTTGTCTATATATATATGCAACTTATTTATATTAACATATTCAAGTATTCTAAATCAAGAAATCTTGGCATATTCAAGTTGTGGCATTTCAGAGAAAATGATCAGTACTAGCATAAAGTTTTCACAATCTTTTAGAAATCTCATTTTTAAACTGGTCTAAATCTGTAATTTAATGTAATTGCTGATATATTTTAATCTGTTTTTTAAATTATTTTTAAATGTTAATATCTGTTATTCTGTATGTATGTTTCTTTAATAAAGTATCATATTTTTTTAAAACTGCTTTTATATAATCTAATATGCAATTATACTGGGAATATCAATATTGCTTGGTCAATGCAATTTAAAAATGGATATTATGCAGAATTTTCTGCATAATTCTACAGCAGGTTATTGAAAGAAACAAAATGAAGATAGTTTTAAGTGATTTTTATGTATTTATAATAAAGTGCTGTACAAAAAAGGACAAAATAACAATTGATATAATGTATATGATATAATCCAAAACAAAAAAAGTGCATGACCCATAAATCATCTTAATGTCTTATAGATTCAAAGTAACAGGACACAATTTATTTCTATGGGTTACTTTTAAAATAGAGAAAGGATCAATGGCGATTGGTTATGTCCATGTTGACTATACGAATGCACTGAATACCAGTTGCTATAGAACATATGTGGCAAGATTGTATTATATTTAGCATGTACATACTGTGGACTATAGGAAC
The DNA here is from genome assembly GCA_017656035.1 of Myanophis thanlyinensis. NCBI lineage: Eukaryota > Metazoa > Chordata > Lepidosauria > Squamata > Homalopsidae > Myanophis > Myanophis thanlyinensis. The sequence continues at coordinate 5,203 of JAEANM010012468.1, read as the reverse complement.
CTAATATTGGCCTCAAGGGCTTCCATTGTTATACAATTTTGCACAGTGGGCATTTTCTCTAACCTGTTCACCGGCAAAATGGCAAGAAATCTTAACTGATCTCCAAAGGTGGCAAGATACCACCCAGCTTTATTTTAAATTAGTAGTTTATTTTAGAAAGCTGTCAGTATCCTTTTGTTGTGGGGATAGCACACACACTAACACTTGTGGGCGTTGTGACCAATGCATGCCACATCCCAATACGTGTCTCATCCATGTGTGTATGGCTTGCTTACTTATATGCTTCTCAGTATATTTTTTCCAAGATATTCATCTATGCACAACTTACTCCTTAAAAGAAGATTCTGCAGCTACATGTGAATCAAATTCAGTCAAAATGCACAACATGTCACCATACTATTTGTTAGAATAATGTGTGTAGATCACAGTAATACATATGTGTGTTATTAGAGTAGATGGCACCTGAGCTGCTTCTGGGGCCCTGAAATAAATTATCTGACAAAAGTGCAAATCTTACTCAAATTCATAACGTATTTAACACAATAAAAAAAACATTTTCAGGAAAAAAAATCCATGATAAAAATAGCATGCCTTTGCAAAGGTTACAGAAAGATTGAGACTTCAAATAACTTTCCCCAAGTAAACATTTCCCCCCTATTTTATTCAATTGTAGGGTGTCTATTTTTCAGACTCACATGGCTTTTAATATCCTGATTTGGTCATTTACAGGTTTTACATTCACTTAACAATATAAGAGCAAATGAAATATTGTACAGTCTGCTGAAATAGATTGTAATGCCAAGTGTACTTACAAAACAAAATGCCTCTGGAAAGGTAATGTGATGTACTATATTTTAAAACAAATTTACTGTATTCTTCATTTCCTCAAGGATTAAGTAACCTTTGACCTGCCGGATCTACCCTCCCCCCATCCCTAAAACGAAGCCTGCAAATGTCACTATTTTATTTCATTTTAGAAATGTATAATGCTTATGCTAATGATAGTTCCCTTGGGGTAGGCAAACTTCATGCACCTCCTACAGTCAGCAAACAAGCACTGGGATAAATATGTCTGATTTTATTTGATTAAGATTTTAACAGAAATAAACTGGAAGCCAGTATATTTCAGAGCAAACTACAATATCAAGTTTGTTTAACCATGCTTCCAGATACAGACACTGAATCATTAACGATTTTCATGGGTTGTCTTTGCACAACATATTAGGCTGGGGATGGAGGCTGCAACCTGTACACTCAGGGATAATTATTCTCAATCGGTGTATCTTCTATGGCACCCAAAACTCCCATCTAAATGGGGTAGTGGGAATTTCAGCTAGCTGAAGGGTTTGGCTTTGCTTCAATAGGGACTTATTTGGTGCTTTAAAACCTTGCAAAAGCTTGGGCAATAATGTTATTGTTCAAACCCAGGGCCAGTTTACGTTCCATTCATGTACTCCTAGAATGCAGCCCTTCACAAAACTTTCTGTAGCCTTCAAGTTGTATGCTTCTGCTGTTGGGCTAAAACACAAGCACCCAAATTTTTGATTCACTGTCTGATCATGAAGAGATCATAATATGTGGGAGACACAAGAAAGAGCTTCAGCCCAGACAACAATTTAATAAGCAATATTTGAGTTTGACAGAGAAGAGATGGCAGAAGCATCTCAGAAAAGTCCCAAGATTTGGGGAGAATTCTGTTGCAAAAACCTTACAGTAATAGGGCTAATATTCTTGCTTGTCCTTTTTGTCTGGATTACCTCATAAGTCCTAACACACACATTTAGCTTGGGGCTGGGCAAAACCAATTTGCTGATGGTTCAGTCTGTGGTTGATTCCTAAAAACAATGTTAATTAGCAATCATTTTAGTTAATAATGGATAAACATACTGCACATTTCCACAGTAAATGTACTGCACATTTGCAAAACATTTGCTTGGCTTCCATAAAATTATTCTGTCTGCTTAAGGATAACAATCATCACACTTAATGGTGATTAGAGAGTAGACATATCCTTCTAAAAATCTACATTTAAAATTTTTTACTAGCCTAGGATGATTAACAGACTACAGCAGAATTTAAGAAAAAGGTTTATTATTCCTTTATTAGCCATACCAAAGCCTTTCACTGGGTGGGTAAGGCCAAAATGTGGAACATGTTAAAGCTAATAGCTGGGCTTGAACACTTAAAAGATTCTTCCATAATATTTATAGTGAACAAGGATCTAATTAGGAGTGTGGCTATACTCACATTTTTACCAGAGTTTATACAGTGAGATTTTACTTAACTCAAATTTCCGGGTTTGTCTATTTACATTGAGCCATAACGTGCTCTATGGCAACTGCCTTGTTTACAGTACTGGGCAAACACAGTATTTGAGCCTAGCTAAATGGTAAAGAAAGTAAATATTACTACCCTAAAAAATTCCATTTGAATGAAAAAGGCTAGATACAGTTTGTACTGCATTTGTATTTATGCCAAGAAAAGGACAACACAGATTTGGAATTTCCCGTTCTTGTTTTCCCAAAAGAGCTTTTAAAGAAAGAGCCATTTTCCTGGGTTTCTATTTTTGTGCTGAAGAGAAGATATGTGTGTTTGTGTCTGTGTGTGTGTGAGGGGGGGGGGAATGCCTGTCTG
>JAEANM010012467.1:0-14796 GCA_017656035.1 Myanophis thanlyinensis | reverse complement strand
GGAGGTTACCAGGGCAGAAGTGACTGTGCGACTAAACCTTGATTAGTTTCCACCCATTGTTTCTTGTCCTGCCCTCTAATGCTCTTCTTCACACTTTTTCCAAAGTCTCAACATCTTTTTTTGTAATGTGGTGACCATTGTTGATCTGTTGATCGGCTTCAACTCAACCCTGGCAAGACAAAGTGATTCTGAATTTTTGATCCCCTGGGCCCAAATGATATTTCATATGTGAGTCTGGACAAGGTGGCACTCTTCCACACTGAGTAGGTGTGCAATGTGGAGGTTCTTCTTAAGTTATGGCAGCGAGAGGAGGTGGAAGCTCTGGCTAGAAGGTCTTTGCACAGATTCCTAGTGCATTAACTGAGCCCTTTCCTGAACTGGGAGGCCTTGCTCACTTTCTGTTTGGATTACTACAATCCACTTTACATGGGGCAGCCTTTGAAGACATCTGGAAATCACAACTGAATCAGAATGTGGCAACATGTGCAGTAAGGTTATACCCATATAACACCCATATAACCCATATATATTACCATATAACACCTCTTTTGCACACACTGCACAGGTTCTGTTTCCTTCCAGGCAATTCATTCCAAGCCTTGTAAGGCATGAGGCCAGATTACAGGTAATCTTTGATTTATGACCACAACTGAACAGAAAATTTCCGTTGCTAAGCAAGACAGTATTTAAATAAGTTTTGCCCCATTTTATGAGCTTTCTTGCCACAGCTATTAAGTAAATAACCACAGTTGTTAACACAATTTTTAAGTGAATGTGGCTTCCCCATTGGTTTTTCTTGTCAGAAGGTTGCAAAAGGTAATCCCATGATCCCAGAACACTACAACCATCAAATTCAGTAGGATTTACTAAGCCAGGTCAGCATACATTCAGCATGCATTTCAACATGGATGTTTCCACGCTCAGCCCTGAGCTGCAAATATTCTATATCGATGGATGTTTTCATTTTGCATTGCCCAGGTAATGGAAATCAAAATGCACCTAAGCCTTATTCTAATTTTGCAATATGGTGTGCAAAAACTTCATTCTTGGGATACAGACATGTGTGTATCTTAGGAAAATACATTTACGGAATCATATGGAATCAGTCATGGTACAGTTTTATCTATTTAATGTAATAATGTGTTTTTCAACAGATAAGTACTGGTCATCAAATTTATTCCAACCTTGTGGAAGCTGGTGCACCATTGCATACATCCCAGCATTAAATGGGAGGACAACTAAATGCTAAATTGTGAGGTTACTTCAACCTTTAATCATGCAAATTAAACTTAAAATGACAACAGTTCCAGTTACGATTATTACAGTAAACAGTTGGTCTTTCCATAAACAACAGATAATTTTTTTCTCAGCACTGGAAGAAACGAGGAAAGCCATATTAATAAAGTATCATAGAATATTGTGCAAATTTGACTGGGAAATAATCCATTTGTAGAAAGCTTGAATTTCAAATTAAATACCATTTACTCCTAGTTATTTTCTACTCAGAATGCAATTCTTAGGGATTCAGAGCAATTCGTATTGTTTTATGTAAATTTAAAGAATTACTGTAAATCCTCAGAGGTTTGACTTTGGCATAAAAACAGTGAATGACAGGATTTGTGTATGTGTGCTTTTCCTAAGGATAAAAAGTTCATGAGAGGAAAAATAATCTTCAATTGCATAACTGAAGAAAAGGTAGATTTTTGATAGAAAAAAATCTTCAATTAATTATCACTCTGCTCCAATGCCTTATAATGGTGGTGTTAGCATTTTTTAAATATATTTTATCTTCAGTCAATATTTACTATAATAATTTTCTTTTACACAATAGTGACTAGTCACTAGGACAATAAGAAATGAGGTATCATATTCTGCCTTATGTCATATATTTTAGAGATATAGAGCAGGGGTGTCAAACTCGCAACCCACGGACCAGATGCATCACACTGGCCACGTCCACACCCAGTTTAGCAAAGGGGGGGGAGTCGCGATATGTCATATGATGACTCTGTGATGATGCAAGTTTGATACCCCTTACTTCTGGGGTCCTCAATAGTACTTAAGATGCTTAATCTGAAATTTTGGCTAGAATTACCTTCCCATACCTCTGTGCTCCCTCATAAATAGCTACTCCCAACTTAAACTCTGGTGTGTGATCTGCTTTTGTTTTGGTTTTGCACTTAAAAGTCCTGTGTATTTACAAAATGCAACATAGGTATCTAACAGCATCACTTCTAAAGCCAAGTTCAGAAGAACACACAAATTGATCCCTGTGCACCATATATTATAGTATTATTCCACTTTGTATGTCTCATAAAACTGGGGTGTCAAAAGAAAAAAAATCCATCATAGATTTATTTTAAAACAAGTTTCATTACAATGGAATCTGTTGCCACATGAACCAACAAAAGATCCTCAATGTATACTAGATTCCATTTAAAAATATTTCCCTTTTCCAAAGGTTAATTATATAATTATATAAAATATGTTTAAAGGAGTATTTATATATTTTCTATTTATATAGAAAAGTAGTCATTTGTGTAAATTGCATACAAAAGTCCCACAAGGAGGTGTATGTATTGGAGAATGTTATGCATAAAAAAAATTACTTACGGTTTTTAATCTGCAGAATATGAAACATTGGTGTAAAGGACTAACACTCAAATGTGTCTGAGATATTGGCATGAAATGCAAATTCTGTTGATTAATTCATAAATTATTATTCCCAAAAATTTTCATAATGTTTTAAGCACAGTGTGGTATTCCTGTTTGAAATAAAAGCATTTTGTAAAGATTTCCATGGGCAGGAGGGAAAAGACAGACCATTTATAGATTTTAGGGATCATAGGCAACGTGCCTTGTGCTGAGCTGAAAAGTTCCAGTTAACTATTTGGCTAGTTGGACACTATTATAACTTTAGAGAAATGAAAACCAGATATGCAGCATATGCTTTAAAATAGTCTTGTTATTTTCTTCCCAACATTTCTAAACACATTTTTGGAAGTGCTTTAAGATTTATGCTATAGCCCTTCCCCTTTATTGCTCTCCTAGGATTATAGTCTCTTTGCCCTGCTGATCTATAAATGAATATGTATTTTGAAAAGAAACATTATGGAATATAAATGGGGTTATCAGATGTGCTAAAATTAAATCTGCTTGGAGAGTCAGTGAATCAGTCCAAAGCTGTTACCATATGTGTGTGTGCATGCGCACGCACATTGTGTGTGGGTGTGTGTGTGTGCGTGTGTGTAATAGGACTTAGTTAAGTAAAAGCAGTTTCTGCCTGGAAGTATGGGAAGGGTCATGTTTGTTGAGAGCAGGGCCTAGGAAGAACTGTTAATCCAACCATGCCCACACACGCTTTCTTTAATTCATCTGCCAGCCTATGATTTCTTCCAGAATATTTTGTTTTGAACAGATGAAGAGAGGTTGTTTATACAGGGAAAAGGGTAGATCTACAACAGTGGTGGAATTCAATTTTTTTTACTACTGGTTCTATGGGCGTGGCTGGAGGGGTCATGTGACTGGGTGGGCAGTTTCTGTAAGCAGGTCAATAAAGATTAGGATAGAAATAACACCAGAATGGTTTTTTTTCCTGCCTTCCTTACAGGATTAACCCCATAAAGTAGACAAAAACAAAAGATTTCTTCTAACAATTTCTCCAAACTGGATAGAAAATTTACTACCGGTTCTAGCAAATCTGCTAGAACCTGTTGGATTTCACCTCTGATGTACACTGTATTCTTCCAGAGTCTTGAGTTCACCCAACATTGAAACAACAGAGAAGAAGCCTCAGATAGGTAATCTGTGGTGATCAATCATAAAAATGAGCTTTTTTTGATCAACTGAAAGGTGACTTATTCAGCAGTCTATTCCCGTAAGACCCACATGGGGATATATGGAAAGCTCTATGTGGGCATAAGCACATGTGAAATGCTGTACATAGATCAGAGGCAGGACAGCAAATTTCATGCCAATATAAGTTTCTGCCATATGAAGGAGGAATGGATAGCTAGTGTAAAATTACACTAAGAGTGGAATAATCAAAACCAACTTCCCCGCCCCCATGTAGATTAACTTTGCATTCAGTTTTCCTTAGATTTAGAAATCTAGATTTTAGATTTAGGCATCTCAGTCTCACTAGATAGCCTGTGTAAATATCAGCAGGTTTTACATGGGTAAGGGAAAAGGTATATCTGACTCCATCCTTAACTATCTGTAGCAATATATGAACAGAATGTGACCTTATTTATATTCATTAAAATTACTTTCTCTGATGAAAGTACAAATGAACCCTAGGACACTCTGGTCTATGATTTCATTAAATAAGGGCTTCCTTGCAACAAAAATAAGATACCCAGTGTATAACCTATGAATAGTACAGAAGACATTTGAATGTCTCCCACAGAATCACATAAACAGAATTATTAGAGTCCATGAGTCTGAGGTTCAGGCGAACCAGGTTTACCTGGTAAACCAGGTTTACCTGTGGTTGCGAACCACAACATCCTATAACTTTATAATACCCTATTGTTCTGAAAACAGATTTTAACCATACCAAGCAAATCATATATTCAAAATATATAATTTCTATTCTAATACTGCAAGTAAAAACTAAGAAACTGAAAAAGGAAGGAAAAAGGAAGAGATTGAATGCAAGCATGGAAAATGTAGATGGTATGAATGCCATATGGTTCAGATCATTGGGAAAACATTACTGATTGCAAGTGCACTTTGCTTATTGATAAGATAATAAAAATGTCACTAATGTAAACTCAGAAAAGCAGGCCTGTAGACAGAACAATAAGTTTTTTTTTTTAAAAGCATTGCAAGAGAGTTAGTTGTCAGCACCTCCTTGTGGTTGATTAGTGAAGCTTCCTGGAAGCACTTTTCCGTTGCACCAGCTCTCTTCTTGTACAACTACGAGAGCATGAAAACAACACAGTGAACTCAGCAATCAGTGCTGACTTGGATCATGGGAGCTTGGACCCAGTACAACAAGAGGTCACCAGATTGGGGTGGCCACTATGATAGATTGCAAAGCATTAAACTAATATAATACTGTGTTTAGACCTTGCTGTAGGCCATTCATCATAGTATGATAAATTACAGTACTTAATATCACAGTCACATATTGCCCTAAAGCAACAAACAAATGACATGATTTATTTGTGTGCCAAACCATTGGATAATGAATTAAAGTGACCCTTGTTCAAGTTTTGCCACATAATCAGCTCTTAAAGATATCTTTAAGAGAATGTCTCTTGATTCTTCCATCCCATCCCCCATACAGTTTAATACAGGAATCATGACACCAGTCTATTTTAGGAATGATTTATGAGCAAGCCATGATTATTATTTTTTTTTGGGGGGGGGGGAATAAGATTCCATTTCTTGTTCAACTATGGCATTCCAACATTCCAAACGTAATCCAAAATATAAAGAGTAAAGCTTTGCAAGCTAAGCTCCAAATGTATAGATTTTTCAGGTTTAAAAATACAGAGCCAACATTAAACAAAGAATGAAGTACATGGGCCACGAATTGGTTATGTGTTGTGCCCAAACTACTATAACAATTGAAGAAATTTTTAGTTTTTACTGAATCTGTAATGGTATATAGGAATAGTCTTAGGAGACAGGAGGAAGAGCCACAACTTAGATAACAATCTGATAAATAAAATCTGAGTTCAAAAGAGGAGTGGGGATGGAGAAAATGCCTCACAAGGAAGGGACCTTCCTTAGTTTTTGAGAGAGTAAAAATAAATGAGGGGAGAGGTGCTTCTAGACTTGAAAGATTCTGTTGTTGCAACCTCATAATAAAGAGAGTGTTAATACTTAGGGTTGGTGTTTCCAGTCTGAATTACCTCAAAATTACCTAGTCTCAAAATTTTCTAAACCCCAAAGTTTACCCCAAGCCAGCTTTCTGCAATAGAGCTGACTTTCAGAGATTCCGACATATTTGAAAGGTACCAGATTGAAAAAAGGGGACTAAATGAATTGGTTTAATTATATCAAGTTTCATCTGGTCTTTTGATCACCTTATTTTTCTTTGGAGGGAAGGGAAAATGCTTATATCCTGTGTAAATGTCATGCTATGAATATATGACATTTTAAACAATTATCTTCAGGTGAATCTCTCCAAGTTGCAACAGAAGACCATTTTTAGCTGTGCTCTACCAGTTTGTTATCTTTAATCCCTGAAGCTTCAATTCACTTTTTTTTAATGGGTCATAAATGTTCGATAGGAGGCAGCTGATCTGTCAAGAGGTGCTTTAGGTTTCCAAGCTTGTCTGCAAGAATTAATTACAAGCTGGCAGATGTTGACTAGCTGCACCATAGTGCTATTCAGAATAAGAGCTTAATAAGTAAGTAATTAAAGATAATGGAACAAAACAGTGTTATTCCAGTTTTCAGAAAGGGAGGGGCAGAAGTTAGTAAGAGGCCTTTGAAAGGTTTTAACTTTGAACACATCATTTGAAACGGGAGTCTTTCTTAGATTTCTTTTTCTACCATCTCCCTCCTTCAACTGCATCTTCAGCGTCCATTGCTTGTCACTTTCTTATCTTACTTATAGACATGTTACACTTAATACTTATTCTAGAAATGTTCAATAGGGTTCAAGTCAGGGCTCTGACTGGGCCACTGTAGGACATTCACAGTTGTCCTTAAGCCACTCCTGGGTTGAATTGACTGTGTGCTTAGGATATTGACATGTTGGAAAGGGAACCTTTTGTCCAGTCTGAGGTCCTGAGCGCTGTGGAATAGATTTTCACTGAGGATATCCCTGTACTTTGCTCCATTTAGCTTTCTCTCAATCTGGACCAGTTTTTGCTGTGCTGAAAAACAGCCCCACAGCACCATCCCACAGCTTCACTGTTGGGATGATATTGGGCAGGTGATGAGCGGTGCCTGGTTTCCTCCAGACATAACATTTAGAATTGAGGCCAAACAGTTCAATCTTGGTTTCATCAGACCAGAGAATCTTGTTCCTCATATTTTGAGAGTCCTCCAGCTGCTTTTTTGCAAAACTCCAAGCGGGCATTCATGCGTTTTGCACTGAGGTGAGACTTCCATCTAACCACTCTGCCATAAAGCCCAGATCAGTGAGGGCTGTAGTGATGGGTTGTCCTTTTAGACTCTGTCCCATCTCCACACAGGATCTCTGGAGCTCTGTCATCAATTGCTCAGTTTGACTGGGTGTCCAGCTCTTGGAAGAGTCCTGGTTGTGCCAAACTTATTCATTTGAGAATTATGGAGGCCACTGTGCTCTTAGGAACCTTCTGCACAGCAGAAATTTTATTGTAGCCATCCCCAGATCTGTGCCTTGTGATAATCCTATCTCTGAGCTCTGCAGGCAGTTACTTTGACTTCATAGCTTTCACTCTGCTACAGTATGCATTGTCAGCTGTGAGGCCTTCTATAGAGTGGTGTGTGCCTTTCCGAATCATGTCCAATCAATTTAATTTATCACAGGTCAACTCCAATCAAGGTGTAGGAACATGTGAGCAATGATCAAGAGAAATGGGAGGCTCCTGAACTAAATTTCAAGTGTTGTTGCAAAGGGTCTGAATAGTTATGCCAATGTGATATTTCAATTTTTTTTTTTTAATAAAGTTACAGACATTTCTAAAATTCTATTTTCACTTTGTCATTATGGGGTACAGAGTGTAGATTAATGAGAAAAAAATGAATTTCAACTGTAGATTTGGGCTGTAGCATAACAAAATTGACAAAAGTGAAGGTCTGTAAACTTTCTAAATGCACAGTATGTTTCTCTCTACTTATACACAGAATAGATTTGGAGCTCAGGGTTTTATTGTTATTTAATTATTAACCTAGGCTGACCATATTTGATAGCCAAAAAAGAGGATGGGGGGGCAGCGTCGGGGGGGCGGGATGTCATAATCATCGGGGGAGGCGGGGAGGCGGGGGGGCGTCATCGTCAGTGGCATCAGGGGTGGCGGGGGCGGCGTCAGGGGGGCGGGGGCTTCCCTTCCCCGGAAATCGACCGCAAATCCAGACTCAGCTGAGACCTCTTGCTGGAGCCTCTCGCTTTTCTCCATTTGCCCGGACATGACATCACCACTTTTACGTCCAGTCCGGGGCGTCCGGGTAAATTTATAAAATTTATAAAACCCGCCCAGATGCCCTGGACAGGACGTAAAAAGAGGACATGTCTGGGCAAAAGAGGACGGTTGGTCACCCTAATTAACCATGTGTATTATTATTAAGCACATGTAAATCTGCATTTACTTACAGAGAACAAAAGAAGAAGCAAAGTCTCCAATCAGCAATGCTTTTTCATTGAACAGACCATAAGCAGCCTGGAACCTAGTCTTGCTGACTTCATCTGAATTAATTTTTACAAAATTCATGGGAAACCAGTTTTAATAAAGAAACCAAAGGAATGCAGTTGTTCTCTTCTTTATCCACTTCAGTTCTATCAGCTAGTCAATCACACTGGAACTGGACCAGGGAACTAAATCAGGGTTAGAATCATGATAGTGAGAAGGCAGAAGTTATTTCCTTTTTTTTTTTCTTGGAAGATATTATATACAAACTGAATGAAAGCTCCAAACAAGTAAGTCATGGTTTTAAGAAGCAAAGAGAAAAATCAAAACCAACAAATAAACAGTTTAATAAACAGCATTTAGTTTATTAAATCCTTGAATATTGTTACACCAGTGAGGGAGAAAATATTAGTTCCTTTGTGAAATATCAGCACAGTGCCTAGATAGAGAGGACAGATTTACTTGGGAAAATTGTACCTTGACAATTCAAGCAAACACATTTTGCAACAGTGGAGGAAATTGCAGCCTGTCTTTACTAGTCCCTAATTATAGCTGCTCTCTTTGGTATGGGAAAAGATAAATGCCCTATTGAGTTCATGAGACCGAAATGTGATTCTATACATCATTGAGCATTGTGTCAAGTCTCCTTCCCCACTGGGTTTGTTGTAGTGCATATGGTTCTGCACATGGGAAGCGTTCACCTCATAAAATTGGGAGTATTGGATATCCTTCAGAAGGCATCATTCCAACAAGACACAAGAAACTAGGAAGTAATTAGATAACACATTTATGAGAATGCAGGTTTTCAAAGGCAGGAATTCCATGGGTGCCAATAACAGGAACATTTGGCAAAAGTCCATTAATTAGCATTGGTCTGTTACCCTTAATACTGAGGCCAAACTTCAAGGACTAAGATGAACATCCCTTCTTCCTGAAAGTTGGTATTAGGGAAATGGCCCTAATATGCAGAGTAAACTAGCAATTGCCTGCAAGGATTAGGTGCTAAAAATTATAGAACACGTAATATAGTATAGCTTTGCTGTGACATTTCCTTGCCAACATTCAGTGAGAAATGTACATTCTTGCTTTTTACCCACCTAATTTTTAAAACTAATAATTATAATTGACACATTTCTACCTTACCAATAACTCCTGAAAATATATTCCTTGAATGTCCAACTAAACTGAGCAATTTACAGTTACTTTTATGAGAAAATAACGATTCAAAATTCTGTACAGGTTTTACTTTCTCCTTACTTTTCCCCCTCTTCTTGCCAATCTCTTTCAAATGTATGTATTCTGAATTATGCAAAAGTAAAAGTTGCACTGAGAAAAGATTATCCATATGAAGAAAAAAATATATAAATATGAAACTTACACGGGAAAAGACCTGAAAAGACCTAGATCTGCATACCTACACCCGTGAAAATCTACAAAAACAAATATATATATATACATATACTTCTAGAAAAAAGCCTACTTCTACCTACAAAAATATTTAAAAGCCAATTATTGGAGCCCAGCTTATAAAAAGTTACAAATCCAATCTTGAAGAAATTGGTATACATCTCTCTATATAAATATTATTTCTTAAAAATATCTAATTTTAATGAAAGAAGCAACGTTGACTGTTTTTAATCAAGAGATATTTCATTACCAGATTCCTTAATGCAGTGTTTCTCAACCTTGATGACTCTAACATGTTTGGACTTCAACTCCCAGAATTCCCCAGCCAGCAAAGCTAATAAAGCTGGCTGGGGGGATTCTGGGAATTGAAGTCCAAACATCTTAAACTCACCAAGGTTGAGAAACACTGCCTTAATGCCTTCAACAAAGACAGCTTCTAATATACTGTCTACACTGGAAAAAGCCAGGCTACATTCAGAGATGTGTCTGCCTTGAAAACAGCCTACGTTGAACAGAAGAGTCAAACATTAGCACAGGAAATGTTTGATGATCTTTTGTATCATGTCACAAACTGTTTTATGATATTTCTCCCAAAACGTTTCGTAAAACTTTCAATTCAATTGAAAAAATTTCAATTCTACAGGAATCATTGATCCTAGATTTTGAATACATTCTGTAAACTCGAGCCCATTTGACTAACTTGGTTCAAAATGTTTTGCCCCATGGTGCACTGTTTCACCCAGTTAAAGGTTACAAGAAAGAATTTTAGTAGTGTATATATATATGTATATGGATATGTGAATATCATATAAACTCCTCCCCTTCCCCCGCAAAAAAAATTGTATAGATGACTTGTATAGATGACTGCTGCTTTGGATTCTGGAGTCTTGGACATTTGCATCCTCATTTCCAGCAATATGTAAAACTACTGGATTAATCTAAGAACAGAACAGAATAACAGACTTGGAAATCTTCTAGTCCAAACCCCTGCTGAAGCAGGAGTCCCTATACCAATACAGACAAATGGCTGTCCATTCTCTTCTTAAAAACCTCCAGTGATGGACCACCTATAACTTCTGGAGGCAACTCCTTCCACTGCTTCATTGTTTTCACTGTCAGGAAATTGAAGGTCACCAGATTAAAGAGGGCTGAACTAAATATCTGATTAATTTGTGAATGATCATTTAAATGTGTATTCTGAGATATTGTGCAACCAATTTAAAATGAAAAAAAAATGCTGTCTAATTCTCCACTATCCTCAGATAGAAGAAGAAAGTTTTCTTTTTGCTATGAGAAATATTGGCAGACTTTCTGGAAGTGCCTAACCAGCTCCAGAATACTCCAGTCCACATCTCACAGAACGTGAAATGGACCTGACACATCGACATAGTGGTGAGAAAGGCCTGGCAGTGTCTATATCATCTTAGACGATTAAGAAACTTCAGACTGCCCCCCAAAGTGCTCAGGAACTTCTACGCCTGCACAGTAGAAAGCATCCTGACGGGCAACATCACCACCTGGTTCAGGAACAGCACCATGCAGGACAGGAAAGCCCTACAGAGGGTGGTGCACGTAGGGCACATCATCTGCACCAACCTCCCTGAACTGCACTCCATATATGACAAATGATGCCAAACCACAACCAGGAAGATAATGACGGACCCCAACCACCCCAACAACGGAGTATTCGCCATGATGCAGTCAGGAAGACAGCTCCGCTCCCTGAAAGCCAACACAGACTAAGGAGAAGCTACTTCCCATAGGCAATACGGACACTAAACCATAAACCATAACAACCCAGGACTAAACAGTATTCACATAATCTACCCCTCTCTGTCAACCCCTAACTTATTCTCCTACTCTTGCTCTACTACCTACAGTCATGAGCAGTTGCATGCACATTTCACTGCATTTCGTACCATGTATGACTGTGTATGTGATGAATAAAATTTGATTTTATTTGATTTGAATATTTGTCATACTACATTGCCTGGTATAATGCTTACCCATTTTGCAGTTTTCAAAATGGCAGTCCTATCTGGAGAGCTAAAGACAAGGCTCAAAAGCAACTGCCTTTAAATTAGTATTTCTCTTAGGCAGTTGCTGGAAATTAGACGGGAATTTCAGCTGTCCTCTTCCCACAGTTAATAATGTTACAGCAGCAAAAACTGCAGTTATCTTGGAATACCTGAAGTAAGCAAAAACTTTTTTTTTTACAAACAATGCACATGATTTATATGTATTTCAGATAATAACATTTAATGGCAAAACATCTTCCTGGATAAATTATTTTGAAATATGAAAAAATATTTCTGACATGTAGATTGGAATGTGGTAGTCCTAATTCAGAATAAAGTCTAGACTTAGTTATCTCATGATATCAGGTATGTTGATATACTGCTAGGTTTGCTGCAGTGTTTCTGAAATCACAGCAAAGCTAGAGCTGTAACTTAAATTCTGCAGAAATCATGAGTATTTTATCCTCCCACCCATGGGAAATCACTGGGTTTTTGACTCCCATCACCCCTTTAGATATTCAGTGACCCATAATGTTTTTTTTTCAGATATTTTTGTGTTGACAGAAATAAAGATTATGAAATCAATTGTGTTCAGCTTCAAACTAAACTTTTTTGAGGATTAGAGAGTAGAAATGATGACAGGGCAGTAATAGCCAAAGAAAATAAAAGTTCAGTTCTCTTCAGGAATTTGACCAGACTCCAACTATTCTAAAAGGGGATTGTTAAATTGTATCAACGGATTGGGGTGTTTTTTTTAATGTGATATCCATTTTCTTGAGCTGTAGCGAGAAATGCATAGTTTTGGCAGGGAAAAAAATTAGGGACTAAATAAGGTTCTGGACCTACCTGATGGAAAGACTAATTATTATAAAATTCTTTATAGAATTCTTTATTGGCCAAGTGTGATTGGACACACAAGGAATTTTGGTACATATGCTCTCAGTGTACAACAAAGGAAATGGTACATTCATCAGGAATCACAAGATACAACACTGAATGATAGTCATGGGGTACAAATAAGCAGTCAAATCATACTAGAAGACAATAATCAATAGGATACAAGCAACAAATTATAGTCCTAGTGCGGTGGGTGGGTGATGGAACGATGAGAATAATAGTAATGCAGACTTAATAAATAGTGTTGAGGGAATTGTTTGTTTAGCAGAGTGATGGTGTTCGGGAAAAAGCTGTTCTTGTGTTTAGCCAATTTTTATGTGCAGTGCCCTATAGTGTCGTTTTGAGGGTAGGAATTGAAACAATCCATATCCAGGATGTGACTGGTCCTTAAATATTTTCCCAGCCCTCTTTTTGACTCCTGCAGTATACAGGTCCTCAATGGAAGGCAGGTTGGTAGTAATTTTTTTTCCTGCAGTTCTGATTATCCTCTGTAGTCTGTGTCTGTCTTGTTGGGTTGCAGAACCAAACCACACAGTTATAGAGGTGCAGATGACCAACCCAATAATTCCTCTGTAGAACTGGATCAGAAGTTCTTTGGGCAGTTTAAGCTTTCTGAGTTGGCACAGAAAGAACATTATTTGTTGTGCTTTTTTGATGATATTTTTGACATTAGGTGTCCATTTTAGGTCTTGTGATATGACTATGAAGTCTTTAAAGTGACCCAACTTCCACCAGAGAATTGGACAGCTATAGGAGAAAAAACTTGATATTTCTCCTTTGTCATTTTTCAGGCTCTTTGCCTCAATTCACTCACACACTGCTAGGACACTATAAGAAAACAAAAATTACAAAAACCAGATGAGCAGGTTTCTTGGTTGCAGAAACTATTGCTACTTTAAAAAGTTGGGTTTTTTTTTTTTTTTACAATCCCCAGCTGGAGCTTAATGCAAACAACACATACTTAAATAGTTTGTGATAATTTATTATAAGTTACTGACACAGATAAAGAACTCACAGTTCAAATATTCTCTCTTAATGACTCTAATAATATTTTCATTTCTATAATATATGGTAAATTACTGAGGAACAGTAATTTTCAGTAATTATGCTACTGTTCTGGAGAGTCAAATTATGTTGTAGTTGTTGATCTGCTGCAAAACACCAGTAGATCTATCAGTAGATCTATTTTTCCCTCCTATCTATCACTTGCCCTTAGGTTAAACAAAAAAAACAACTTGCTCCAATTATTGTAGAACAGATAAAACATCAGTAGATGGCATCATTGTGTTATAAGCAGGGTTTTTTTTCCTGTTTTTCAACAATAATTTTCTTTTGTTGATAATTTGTATCTCTATTCTGTTCATTTTTATATTTCATAGTCTTACTTTATAATCAAGGATAACTTTATACTTGGGTGATAGTTTGCTGGCATTGAAGAAAGTGTATACACAACTTTTTTTTTTTAGGCCAGAGTTTATTTGCATCTTCAAGTGACGTACCAGGGTTGCAATCCAAAAAGTAAATGGAATAAGGAGAAAGATTTCCCCTGGCTGGGGAGAGAATTTGTATGACTGGGGAATTTTAGGAGTTCAGGTTCACAAGTTGCCAAGGCTGGACAGACCCTGATTTAGATAATGATCCAGGAAGATGCTGCTCAGGGCCAGTCCTGTCCACTTTCTTCATTTTCTCCATATTCCAGATGATGATTAAAAACATAGTGAAACTGCCTCTCCAAATCCTTTTAAAAGACAGATGAATTGTATCTATGGGTTGTTCCCTGTCTGAGGAATAACTTCATCCTTTTGCACTTCTCCATCACATCCCATCACCCAGCATGGAATTAGTCCCTTCTTTCAGACTATTGTTCAACAATGCAGTAGTGGATTTTTCTATTGTGTATCTTATTTAATAGCCATATATGCAGATAATTCATTGTATGCTGCAATGATCTTCATTTTGCAACACTTTCTTCTTTGATGTATTCAAGGTCATCCTTCTCATGTGGTCAGAAGAGAATAGAATAGGCAAATCATTTTTCAATTTTGGTAAAAGGCAAAGTAGTTGATATCTAACCCCATTATTCTACAGGTGAATAATTCGAAAAATTCAAAAAATTAGAATATTGTGCAAAAGTTCATTTATTTCAGTAATGCAACTTAAAAGGTGAAACTAATATATGAGAT
>JAEANM010012466.1:0-14796 GCA_017656035.1 Myanophis thanlyinensis | reverse complement strand
ATTTAATTTATATTTTAAGTCTATTTTTATATTTTAAGTCTATTTTTTAGATGATTGTACACCACCCCGAGTCCCTCAGGAGAGTCGCGGTTGAGAAATTCAAATAATAAATAATAAACTGAGCCTGATTTTCCCATTGCTAAGCAAGGCAGTTGTCAAATGAGGTTTGCCCCATTTTACCACCTTTTTTGTCGCAATTCTTAAGTGAATCCCTGCAGTTGTTAAACAAATCTGGCTTTCTCTACTGACTGCTTGTCGGAAGCCAGCTGGGAAGGTTACAAAAGGTGATCATGTGAACCAAGGGCAGTGCAACTGTCATGAATACATGCCAGTGCCAAGTGCCCAAATTTTGATTAAATGACCATGGGGATGCTGCAACAGTTATAAAAGGCAAAACCAGTTTCAATGCCACTGTAATTTAAAATAGTCACTAAATGAATGACTGTAAGTCAAGAGCTATCTGCAGTTGTATTTGTAGAAATGTCTTAGACATACGGAAGGATTTTTCCCTGACGTCATGAAATACATTTGTACAAGGCAATGTGCAATCTCTTGAAACAATGAAACTACACAATTTCCATTTTTAATTTCACATCTCCAGTCATTCTTGGCATGCCAATTCATTAGACCACATCATTGTTCGAATTTCTTTTGCGCCCACATTTCTGGATCCTACTTATTTGTTTAAACAATTTTGAGCAAAGATTCTCAATGCAAGGGTATCAAGTGCATCTTTGAATCAAAGATTCTTGATACAAGGGTATCAAGTGTATCTTTTTGCTTTGATTAAAGAGCCCACGATATAAGAAGAAAATCTGATGTTAAGGAAAGATATTGCAAGTGTTTAAAGTCTTTAGAAACTGAAAGATCTCATCTTCAGCTGCAAATAGGATTTTACTGTTCCATTCAAGTAAATACTTGCCCAATTTCCCTCAAGGCCCTTAAAAGTCCTTTTAAAGAAGATGACCACTGATGTGTAATTTTGATACTCTGTTTGAGATAATTTATTTCCCCAATTGTAAATTTATAATATTGAAAAGAAAATAAGTTGATCCTAAAAAGCTATTTCAGAATATTGTAAAGCTTCTGTTCTTTGGGTAAACATGTCTATTGCGATACTGAATTAATGACTAGGAAGAAAACTGTAAACGTGATAAAAACAATATTTTATTTCTTCTTAATACACAATACATTCATGGCCTTTGGACTGATGGAAATTGAAAAACAATGTGGTGGCGGGGGACAAATTAGAACTCACAATAGAAAGGTATAATTTCAACCTCCACTACCATCATATTTTTTGTACCCATATCTCCACCAGCCATGCGTCATCTGGTCTTATGGAGAAATTGATATGATAAGCCATGTAATAGCTTTCTCTCCAAGTTATTACTATATCAGGCAAGCGGGACTCTTTCAAATGCAATTTTCCTATGTTAAGCTTTCAGTGGCCTTCAATACTATCAGCCATGCTTCTGAATGGCTTAGGAGGGCTGGGGATCAGAAGTATTGTGTGGTCCTGTCTAATCCTAAAGGGAGGGTCTAATTGGGAGGGAAGCGATCAGCACGTTATTCACATTTACAGGGGTGAGAATGGCTACTGCTGGTACAAGGGTGCATGTATGACTGACATAGAATGAGCTCAGCAGGGCTGAGGATAGCTGTTGCCAGGTGGGGGGAAGTGCATGAAGGTGCACAGGTGTCAGAACATGGCCTGATATTGGACGTGGTTACAGAAAAAAACAGGGAGGGATGTGAGGGATTTACCAGTGCGAATTCCAACCTTCCCTGCCCGCTTTCCTATTAAGTTTGATTGTCTGAACCCAACAAGGAACATTCCAAATGATGATCCCATTATTGTCCCAAAGGTGCTTTTTCCAAAGGCAATTGGACTTTCTTTGTTTTTCCCTGAAGACATTTCACTTCTCATCCAAGAAGAATTAAAGAAACTTCTTGGATGACAAATGAAATGTCTTCAAGAAAAAAGAAAGAAAGTCCAATTGCCTTTGGAAAAAGCACCTTTGGAATAACCATGATCTGGATTGACTGAGATCATCTCCATAGACATGATCACATATGTGGGAGACTGCAACCATCATCAGCACAAGACGGTTCATAGCACCCAGCTCGCCATCACAAGACTGCAGGGATGCAGTCTGCTAGACTGACTAGAACTTCAAGGACCTGTCTTTAAGTACCATTATTATAACTTTGAACACAAAATTATTGGTTGGGGTTTTTTTCTTATGTTTTGTGATGTTTCACACATGAGAGCCCACCAAGCATTATGATTATATGGGCACAAAAGCTGTCTAAATTAAACAAATAAACCTTAACTAAAGTTTCTTCTCTTCTAAGGAAGGCTAAACATGGAATTTAATCCACCAGTCTCTTTCTTTGTACTGATATTACATGGACAAAACAAATGATTCTAGCCAGATATTCATCTGTAAAAGATAAGTTGAAAATTAAAAACAATATCATCAAAGGTTAAGGGAATTGTCTGCACTAGATGTATTCTTGATTGATAAAAATTAGCAGTTCAACCATATATTCTGAGAAGAGTCCTGCAGTTTCTGGTTCCGATTGGGAGAAATGTAACTACAGAGTTAACTTTTCATCTAATGGTCTTAAGTATTATATTCGTAAGGGTAATTCACGTCTAATCACTCACTGATTCTTTGGGCTTTGTTATAAAAGAAAATACAGGTGCATAATAATATGTTTTTTTTAAAAAAACCAGGCATACCTTCAAGCCAGGAGAACCCGGCATCCCAGGATAGCCTGGTTCACCTGAATCACCAGCTCTTCCTTGTTCTCCCTAAGAAACCAAAAAGAACTCCATAAACAGGAAACTATACATTATGAAAATGCATTGTTCTTGTGGACACAATTCTGCAAATTCTGCAAATACCTGATTTGAAAGCACGTGAGTGGTAATGACTTTGGATTTCTTTTTTCATGGGTCTTCACATTACAGCTATGCAAAAACTTAAGAAGAGGTTCTCCACTAGATGAGGGTGCATGAATGAAATGGCTCTTTAAACTCTTTATATAGTATTAAAGTTGCCACATTGTTTACAGGGCATACTGTATGCAGTTGTCCCACTTAAGCAGCAAAATATTTCTTTCATATCCTTAGTTACCAGCACTTGTTGGAGAAGAAGGCTCATATCTTTTTTGGGGGGGAGGCCTGTTTCCCTGAATATTTCTACCACAGAATAAATCCCTGCAATATTTTGACATCAAATGAGCTGCAAACATAACAAGCTTGATAAAAACTCATAAGCACATTCATTATTCTTGGCTTTGCTCAGAATACCGAAAGTATCCATCATCAACATTAAGAAAATTGAACTATTTATATAAAAGCACAGCTCTTCTATCACAATCGTGATAAAATGATTTCAGGACTTGATTTATGCAAACATTTAAAATGATAAATCATTTTTTTTTTAAATCACCTCATTTCTAATTGCTACAAGCATTTAGCCAACCCATGATAGAGAGAAGTTTAAATTGGGAAATTAAGTTCTAGGTACAGGTAGTCCTCGACTGATATCCACAATTGGGACTGAAATTTCCATTGCTAAGCGAGGCAGTTGTAAAGTGAGTTGTTTCCAATTTTGTGACCTTTTCTGCTGTGGTGGTTAAACAGATCACAAGGGCTGCTAAGTTAATCATACTGTTTTTAAGTGAATCTGTCTTCCCGCATTGACTCGGCTTATCAGAAGCTGTCTGGGTCATGGGACCCTGGGACAGTACAACTATCATAAATATAGTTGCCAAGCACCCAGATTTTGACCGTGCAACCACTGAGATACTATAAAGGTCGATGACTGTTCATAAGTCACTTTTTCAGCACCAATATATCTTTGAATGGTCACTAAACAAATGACCCTAAGCCAAGGACTATCTGTACTTTCAGAATTGTTATCTTTCACAAATGTTAGATGTAAAGGGCCGTGGTTAAACTTTGTGCCGATGTCAACATGAGCTATGGTTAAAAGTTACAAAAAATGACATGATTAAGGAGGTTAGACCTGAGTCATTGTGTGTGGATACTGGCCCTCCATCCTAGAACATATACATCCCTGGAACTTCTGCAAAAGGGAACTCCATCCATAAACATAGCTCACGTTTTTTTTTTTTTAATTTTGATAAGGAGTAGCTAATATAGGTAATTTGTCCTTTAATTAGCAGGAGAAGCTAAGTTTTTTTTTTAAGTAATCACAAGTTCACTTCAGAAAGAGAGAAATGTATACTGAAAACAAAGCAAGCACAGTTTTTATGTTAACTGAAGAATGTAGCTCCTTGCCTCACGATACACTGAAATTTACCTTGGTACCTGGAATTCCTGATTTCCCTTGTGGTCCTTGTTCACCCTTGCTGCCCTGTGAATATAAGACTTGAATTAGTTAACGGAGTTACTAAAACAAATTGTACAAAATGTTTAGATAGGCAAAGTAAATGAATAAGCCAGGTTACATCACTGCAATGCTTCCTCTCGGGGAGCTACACCTTTTCTGAAATTCCCCTACTGTAATGAATACCAAGTCATTTAGAGTAGTATCATGAATTGTGTGTCAGGGTTCCACACAACATCAGCAACACTGTATCTGAGTGAGTGTGCTGATGTTTGTAAAAGAATAGAGGAACATATCAGAGAATGAAAGTTTACAACTTCATCTGTTTTCATTTCTTACATATATGAAGGAGATGCATTAAAAGACTGCAGTACTGGGCTTACGGGAGTTAAAAAAATCCCACACAATGAGCATGGACATAGATGCTTCAATGCACAAACTTTTATGTTCCAAGATTTCTACAAGAAGCATATAGACTTCACCTACTCAGCTGTGCAAGTTTTTGCTCCCCCTTCCAATTTAAGGAAAGGACTGTTGTTTCAACTTTGGACAGGGTGAAACAATCTTAAAAAGTCCTGTATTTCCTGCACAGCTTCCTGTGCTCCCAAATATTGACTTCACTATGCTAGAGTTCAGAAGAGTTTTCATACAGTATATTTGATTTTTCTCTGGTTTACTTATCTTGTTTATAAGTCAAGCCAGAAAATATACCTTAGGACCGGACCCTCCAGGTAAACCTGATGATCCCTCAGGTCCTGGAAGACCCTGAGAAATAGAAACAAAAACAGATATACATAAGCAACCCCAAGATTTATTTTTTTAAATGAGAAAGATGGGACATAACCAATACAGATTATGTATACAACTTCTTCTACAGTGAACCCTTTCATTTTTTACATTTGAATAACACAAATTGCAAATGTGCATATACTGCTGTGTGTTACTGCTCTACACCTCTTTTTGCCTTATATTTTTACTTTCAATTCAACATTTATCATTAATTCCTTCCAAATATAAATAAATATAAGGTTTACATGTTTATTATTTAAAGAATGATAATCTGTTTTCCTAACAGCCTTTCCAAAATAGGAAGTGTTCTTTCAGAGACGATATGCTTGCTTTAAAAAATCTGGCATTTCTTACTACTCCACGAGTCCATGTTCATCTGAATCCATTCTGCCTTATATGCATACTATTTCAATTTATTCAGTACAATGGAAAAAATTCCTCACAATGGAAAAGGAAAACAAGAGATGGATGAGGGACCCGTTGAGTAAACAGCATTGTCATCAACAATAACTTAAAACCTGATACTGAAACCAAGTTAAACAACAAAGGGCAGAGTGATCCAAAAATATATTGAGTGAAGTGCTTGACCAGGAAAAATGCTGAGAGGCGTCTCCAAGATAAGCAGCAACAGTGCGATCCTGCTTGGACTTTGGCAACCTCAAGAGAAACTTGGGTCTAACTCCACCAAGACATTATTAATTTTCTCTCTCCTCCTCTGCGAGTGCCAGTTAAAGCTACATAGTTGTTAGTGCCTCCTAAGGGCAATGATCCATTAATTAAGGAAGGTTAGAACATAAATATTTGATATTACCAACAGTTATGAAATATACAAATGATAAACTGGCACGTGGGATAAATCCTTCCCTTGCTTTCTTTCCTATTCCTTTCCCATAATCAGTTGTTTACATTATATTTGCCCAAGCATTAAGTACAATGAATTCAAACTGGCTTCCTGCCAGTCAAGGTTTGCAAGCCTATTTCAAACCTCTGCTTGAAAAATCCTCTGTTTATAATTGATCAAGTGTGCATGTAACTGGTACTTTATGTATGGCTCAGGTTCAAACCAGATGTAATACTAAACAGATTATCAAAACTACACTGTTAAATTTAACTGCAAGCACAAGGTGCTCAAATAATTCTGTTTTCACTGGAATCACAGGGCGAGTTAATCTTTTTTGGCCTAGGCATAATGCCTGTGAAACATGCCACTCTACCATATATTTTTTTTCATCATTTGAAAAGCCTGATGGTAAATGTATCTTGTAATATGGCTTATCATAAACCAAGAAGCATTTAAGCACTTAGTTTGACATAAGCCACAGGCAAAGCCAACAAAGAGAGAGAAAGAAAGAAAGTGGGAAATAGAACAAGAATTTTTCCAAGCTTGGTTTCATCGATAGCCATGACTAAGAAGCCTGCCCCCCCCCAAAAAAAAAACCTCAAACCTTGCAGAATCCATAAAACTAACAGAAGAATCTCTACATGTTCCCTATAAAATCAAAAGGGCCAATCCCATATACTGCATCCAAGTTTAAGGACAGTCTTTTTTCAGGATGTAAATTCTTTGCAAATAGGCTTTTCTTATACAATATGGAGCACCAACAGGAAGAGCCTGTACCCTTTCTAATGCTACTAAATCACAACTCCCATCAGCCCTAGCCGGCACTGCAAAACACAAGAGATGCTAGGAGATACAATGCAGCAGCATCTGAAAGTCCCCTGGCTCCCTGCTCATAATGTAGCAGTTTTGCAAAATTAGCCAAAAATGATGCAACAAGAATGAAGCAAGTTTTTTAAAATACAGTATAACAAACTATTTCTGCTTCTTTCTCCAAAACGAGTTATTAATGGCAAATATAACAATAAATGATTGAAGCTGGCAACTGTAATAGGAATAATTTTTCCTTATTCCTGTGAAATTTCCCTCAGGTATTACATATGAATTGCCAACAAGATTTTCATTTCATTCTCTTTCTGGAACAACTACTGCAACTAACAGCAAATAAATTTAACTTTATATTCTGGTTGGTTTCTCTTCAGTCACTCTAAATATTTAAATCTTCCATGCACTTGAAACTTAAATGGATCCTATCAGGGGGAAAGAGACTGAAACATAATCATAATAAACGATTCTGGAAAATGTACTATTCAAACTGGTATTGTGCTTCCTGTACATGCAGACACCATCTTGGAGAAACCATAACCACCATGCTACTTTCCTTGAAGTATTATGGTACTTTCTGAGATTAAACCTACAACTAGCTGAAAGATGAAGCCTCTTCCAAAACCCTTCCCTATTAAAATGGAGCTATGTCTACAGGAAGAATTCCCATCACTTTGAATTTACATTGGTGACAGCTGCCATCTGTTCAAAATTAGCGTACCATCCATTCTGGAAAGAGAATCTTTTTGTGGAAGCTATTAACAGGTCAGAACAGAGGCGCCTCCTTGTTATAAAACAGTTCAATGTGACGGAAAGAATCATAATTTTCAAGTTCCCTACTAAGTGCATGACACAACACGTGTCCTGTTAAGAAATCACGCAGAGCATTTGAAAGGATCCTTAAGGCAATGGAATAGCGGCCTTCCCCCTTTCAAAAAGGCATTTAACTTCAAGTTCCATGCAGTATTCAGTATGCATTAATTCAGGACAGTGCATCTACAGCATAATTACTTTGTTTTCATGAAGTTATACTGGTTTCTCTATTTTAAAACTAGCATTTTTTGTCTTTTCAAGCTCCGCCATTGTTAAAGGAATTAGTTTCCAAATAATTTCATTCAGACACATTCTGGATTTTACAGTTGTTGTCAAAGTATAATACAGAATTGGGTAGCATGATTTTCTTCAGTCCATGACTCCTATAACCTTGGTATTTTGCCATACCCACTTCAAAAAAATGGAATAACAAACACATACAGATAACCCTGGTGATCCTTTTGCTCCTTCTTGTCCTGGGAGCCCACTTTCACCCTATCATAAATTAAAAAAAACAAAAAAACAAAACATTATTAGAGAATACACTGTGGCAGTAGTACTTTAAAGCAAAAAAAATATCTATAATCAAATCTATATCCTGATAAATACCTTATCTCCTTTTATTCCTTGAACTCCAGGGATCCCAGGAATTCCCTTGGGAAAAATAAATTAAAACATATTAAATAGAAGCATCTCTGTGTTTCTCACTTGAACTTCTTCATTCATTCTCCAATTATTTTTGGAGATAATTATGCATTCATAGCCCACTGATTTGAAACAGAAGTTGTAAAATGATGTTTACGTGTGAATGACTAGCCATTATGAGAAAACACAATCAGGCACATGGGTTAGAAATAGCTGCATGTTGGCAGTATCACCTATTATATTTGTACATGTGTCCACCTCTCCACCCCAGATTGCATGGTCTATAATCTTTGAGCTGTGAATCAATAGAGGAAATGAGTCAACATTAGAATTCTTGACTGATACTTGAGCATGACTCAACAATACACAGAGGGAGGCATCTGAAATATCTGGATCTGGATCTTTAACCACATATATAATTGTTCTCAAGAAAAATTAAACTTACATACAGCTGTTTCTATCCTGGACTTCTATCTCATTAAGAAACTGTGGAATCACTGTGCATAATGTATCTTTAAAAGTATTCTTGAACTGATTTTAATTATTTTCTCTCACTGTAATAATGTCCCTTGTGTCTGTAAGAAACCAATCTTTGTTGTTGCATGAAACTTTCTCTGCTTTCTTTTTTTTCTGTTTTATTTTGGGGATATTATAAAATATTAAGAAAAATATGTTTCATCTCAAAAACAGCTGGATTTATTTTTGGATTGAGATATTTACTGGGGAACTAACAAAAAACAATGAGGTCTTTCTTAAAAAAGAAAATCTAATTTCCATCCTCATTGTAGCAAGGTTTGGGTTGTGACCCTTTCCTCCTACACCATAAAAAGCATTGGCAAGAAAACACTCAGAAAAGTACTTGGTGTCTCTGCTGGAAAACCCTGAGTATCTAAATACAGTGTGCTTTTTGGCTTGGTTTGGCTTGAGTCTACAAAACTCCCCACATTCACAGTGGTTGTGAGCCTGTGACTCATTTAATGACCACCAAGGCTCATGGCACCCACAATCATTTAACCCTAGCAGAAGTGACTTCATCACACAACTTGCGTACCACAAACAGAAGCTGCCAGTTTTCTTTGCTACTGGAAGCCACAGGGGAAAAAAAAACCAACACTTCTTGCCAGGGCTGAGCATATCACATGATTTACTTCCTAGGAGCCAAGAACAGCCACATACTGAATTTTACAAGGGGATCTTCAACTTAGACCTTCCCCTATCACATTATGATAATCATAAGAAACAAAGGAAATACATTTGTGCACAGAGTTTACAAACATGCTTTGCCTCAAAGGTCTAACATATAGTAATTAAATTCTGAAGGCAATATTCTTAAAAGGACAACACAGAATTAATTTTAATTAAAATGTATAGTATACTTGGATATAATAAAAGTGGCACCCCTACTTTCAATTGAACCATTTGGGAACAAAGATCATATATTAAAATTATCTGGTGTAACTTTTGCTTGTGCACATATATTTCAAGTGCTATACTGCTAAATATATCAATATCTTATGAGACCGCTGTTGAAGAGCTAATTTGCAAACTAGATTTGCAATACAAATCGCAGAATGGAAGAATGTGACCGATGGGCATTCTTTCATATATCGGGGTCCCAAGATTTCTCCAACCATTTTGCTTGGAGTGATAGGAGTCGAAGTTTGGAGGGTTTCTCTTTATTTATTGAAATGGACTGGTTTATAAATTAATAAATAGAAAACTAGCATAAATTAAGCACTGTTAACTGTTAAATGGTCTACTCTTATCTAGAAGATCTATTTACGTGGCCTGTAAGATTTGAAACAGACTCGATCAATCACTCCATCGATCAAAAGTCTTATCGAACTAGCAATCATATTTACCTAAAACAAAATTTCTGGCTAATCCACCACTACAAAGAAAAGCTATGCACAATCTCAAACATGCAGTCTTCTAATATTGTTTTTCACTTTTAGATTTTTTTCCATTCATCCTGAGTTTTAAAAAAACAAAATGTTTGTTTCCTGTAATATTTTTTGTGTTAACAATGACTGATTTTAGTTCATGTTTACTTAGAGATATGCTAAAGCAGGCAAAGCACATATTATATATTTATTATTTATACATATATAAAGTAGAGCTCTGCCGTACAAATGCTATGACTTCATTAAACAACTAATTTCCACAACACTGTCTATGCCACGGGTGTCAAACTCGCCACGTCATGTTGCCATCACATGATGTATTGTGGCATTTTTCCCTTCACGGAGCTGGGGTGGGCGTGGTCTGCATATGATGCATGATGCATCCAGCCCAGTAGGGCTGTATTTCCAATCTGTCCTATTCTCCTTCTGGGGTGGAGAGATGTTCCATATACGTATGGGTTACGCTATCCGTTAGTAGATCTATGACTGAGTGGCAAATATATAAGGGCCAGTGCCGCCCCCTTCCTCCCAGTTCTACGAAGTTCTGTGATAGTGTCTGCCCTTATTCCTCTCTGTATCTCCAGAAAAATCCCCAACTTGACCGGGAGGCCCCTTGAGCTTAGGGTGGGGATGGATCATCTCTCCACCCGAAGAGAAGGAGCGTATCAGGTAAGACCAACGCCCCTTTCCTAATTCCTTAGTTTCTTCCAACTATAACTTGTAGCTAATGATTGATGTTGGTTTCTTTTAATTAGTATCTTATTATGATTTATGTTGATTGCTTGAGTATCCTATCACTATCACTGAGTGTTGTATCTATGACTTGTGATGATTATATTTTAGGATTATGATTATCACTTGTTGCTTGTACATACACTAAGAACTTATGCACCAGAGAAAAATTCCTTGTGTGTGTCCAATCACACTTGGCCAATAAAGAATTCTATTTCTAATAGGTTTTGTTAGACTTCAAGTTGGCAGATAATTCCTGTTACTGCTATTTTTTAAACCTGCCTCAGGATAGCTAAAGAATTATTAGCAATCGTGTTCAGTTTCAGCTTAAAAATAATATATTTCCACCAAAACTATGCTCGAAAGTAGCCTTCACTTTGATTCTTCTTATGGCATTTCCACAAGAGAGTTCAGTGTGGCTGACATCTACATTTTTATGAGCAAAAGTTAAAGAGGGAAGAATCACTCCACATCTGGGTGGATCTTATTAACAGGAAAAACCATTTATTTTCTGTTCAAAATTAAATTTCCTTGTTACATAACATTTATTCCTTGATACACAGAAAGCTGCCAGGAGAACAACTAGAGCACAGAGCATTTGGCAAAGATTATAGCTGAAAATTTTAAACAGGGAATGCTCTGCAAGTCACAGAAAAGAAAGGCATAAAATTCTAGGAAGAAAGGTTCTTCTAAAATTTTTCTTTCTCTAGTCTTTCTCTTTTCTTTCTCTTGTCTGTCTTAAACCGTGTGGTGTAAGAGCTCCCTGGCAAATACTGGCAAACGAGTCACATGTTTTTTAAAATTCCCTTTTTAGAATAATAAATACAAAATACTTCAGCATAGTTATGAAAGTGTTGCTTAATGTCAAAAGTTAGCTACCTTTTCATATGAATGAATTAACAATATATATTGCAACCTGAGTGAAATCTTCCACCGTTCTAAAGCAGATTCAAGGAATTTGTGGAATGGTTAGGTATATCTTGCTTTGTGATATACCACCCAGTTGTCTATGGAGATTCTCAGTCATTCAGGTCATGGCTGTCCCAAAAGCCCTTTTTCAAAAGGCAACAGGACTTTGTTTATCCTTGAGGATGTTTTGCTTCTCATCCAAGAAGGTTCTTCAGCTCTGACCGAAAGATGGAGGATGGAAGGAAGACACACTTCAAACCCAAAAATACTCTAAGGCAGAAGCTTGTCCATCCCAAGAGTAAAACACCCAGACACAAGCTGAGCAATGTGATTCATGAAGTACAATGCAGCAAGACATGCTTAGGTCTGTACACTGGAGAAGCAAAACAACCGCTTCACAAATGCATGGCACAACATAGGAGAGAAAGCCATCAGGACAAGAGTCAGCAATCCATTGGCATTTGTAAGACAAAGGTCACTCTTCTGAAGAAAGCAAAGTCCACATTCTGGACAGAGGACCGCTGGCTTGAAAAAGGGGTCAAAGAGGTCATCTACCACCCTCTCTTAACAGAGGAGGAGGGATATACGGCACCACCTATATTCTGTTTATAGTACAATTATTTCAGCAGTTCCACAAAAGTTCCATCCCTATTTCAGGTGACCCTAACGACACAGATAAACCCTCAACAACTCTCAGAAAGAGTGCTAACAAGATGACTTCAAGGAATATAAATCATTCCATTCTCCACCATTCGGTCAGAGCTGGAGAAGCTCCTTGGATGAGAAGCAAAACATCCTCAAGAAGAACAAAAGTCCAGCTGCCTTTTGAAAAAGTACTTTCGGGTTCTACCACCCAGAATTTCGTTCACTGAAACAGTTTTAAATATTCTAAATGAATAAACTAAATGAATAATAAGGAATGCTTGTAGTGACATTAGAAATATATTGGTAGCAGGTATGAATGTTCATGTACTTTTTGTTTTGTTTGGCTTATGATGTTGAGCTATTGGCTGACAACCCAAGTGAGGTGTATGGCGATTTTTAGACTCTATAACTGCTCCATGAAGAGAATCAATCTGAAAATCAGTGTGTCAAAGACCAAGATGGTTATTAAGTCCCTGATATTTTGTTGTGGGTGCAAGTAAGATCTTCAGTACTGCCTAGCTATAATGCTAGCCCTGATGATGTTACCTAGTTAGGTAATAAAAGGCCTGCAAGAAAACAACCAAGCTCCAAGAGCGCCAAGGACCTCACAACTGTTTATCTGTCTAAATGATAGGATCAAGAAATGATGGGTGGTAATTTAAACAATTGCACAGTGAATACAGATAGGAAATTAAACATGAAATACAACTTTCAATATAATGTTTCTAAACAATGAAAACTGCTGGTTTTATTCAGTTTAATCTGTGCCATATAACATCTAGTTTTTGTTTAGCATTACATTAACTGAAATGATAAAGAATGTCTGTCTCTGGTCAAACACTAACTCAAAGCAGATTATCCATACAATGGTTAAATAACCGAGGGAAACAGAATGTTTGGATGCTGTACAAATGGGAAAAGTGCCACTCTCTGGGAGTATTATAAAAGTTGTATGGAGCATTTCATGAATCATTGGCTTTAGGAAAGGCAGTCTTAGGGAAAGTCCTTTGTGGAATTAACAAGGTAAATCCTCCATTGGCATACGAGTGGAGAATTTTAATTTGCAATCCAATTCTCTCTTCTGCTCTAGAAAAATGGTTTTCTGTAATACATGCTTCTGCTATATGGTAAAATGATAATCAAAACAGTACGGTAGGACTACAAGTAGTTCCCGGGATATGACTGTAATAGATTGGCAAATATGGTCATAAGTTGTGACAGTTGTAACGGGGGTGACTAAACCCAATTTTACGACCTTTTTTGCAGTAATCATTAAGCAAACACTACAGTCACTAAGCAAACACTGCAATCATTAAGTGAACCCATTGTTCACTATGGGGCGGTTGTTGCCAGAAACGGGAAGTCAATTTACAATGGTTTCTTGTGGAAACCATTGTAAATTGAGCTCATGCAATTGCAAATGGCCATAAATGCAGGTAAGTTGCTATGCATCCAAAATGTGGTCACGTGACCGCAGCGGAGGCAACACTGGAACTTTGAAGCCAGGTCATAAGTAGATTTTGGAGGTCTAGCATGCTTCATCATATATTGAGGACTACATGCACTAAAAAGTTATTGAAGAATCAGAGACTAAAGTAATTGATAAAAAGTTGACAGTCCCTCCAAGAAAGAAAAAATGGAAATGCCTTGCGGGGGAAATCACAGAATGATGGCATCACACAGCTAGAAGAGACCAATTCAGCTGAATCTTCACCCTATTCAACGTGTAACATTTCAGCTGCATTTGGTTAATTTAACAAAACGTAAATGTAAAATAAAATCTAGATTTTTTTGTCTAGCTACTCTCCACTTAAACCTGGATCTTGATGTAGTTTCTGTTGTCTTCAGGTGAAAAAAATGGCACACCTCAATTTTTTGAGAGCATTGTTATTCTTCCTGTATTTGAATAGCTCATATCTTCACAAGCAGGGTCTGGCAGGGTTTTAGCTAGCATGACTAAGCTGCACCTTAAAGTAGGGACAAAGAGTAGGCGATATATAACAGAAGGGTGTTTCCAATCAACAAGCATAGTTCCATTGTAATATAGTCTAAATGAACTTGACAGAGGTGGGCGGATGATGGATTAATCCCTGAAGCCTAAGGTGCAATCAGCCACAGGACAAACCCATGCTAGCTCACCCAGAAGGCCCAAAAGAGTATGTGATCATTTTGTTAGAAGAAGAGAAACCAGTCAGAATGACACACACCACAAATTTAAAATTGGCATTACGGTATATCAATTATTTAACTGTCGTGTGAGAGAGTGAGAGAAAAAAGAAAAAAGAAGAGAAAAATGAAAAAAAAAATGAGGGAAGGGAAATGATAGTTG